>PVIC010015743.1:0-34761 GCA_004025085.1 Thryonomys swinderianus
TATAAGTAGCATACTGCTTCACAGCAAAACTCTCAGGAAAGGTGACGTGAAAGTGGAAGAAGGATAGTATCGTTCAAGGAAATATTTCTTCCTGGGCAAGATACTGAGATTAGTTCTTCAAGAACTTCAGGATCCAGAATCATGATAGTAGTTTGGAAGAATAATTAGCATTTGAGCAGACCGAGAAGATTCTACGGCCCTTGAGAAAAGATGAGACATCCAGGCCATGTCAGGAGTGTGATATAAATTACTGGTGAACATGGACAAAATAGCTTAATGAGGAGGATGTGGGAAATTACATCAACCTTTCAATTACTGTAGCTCTGTGTAAAAGCAATGGCTAAGAGTCCTGGGTTTGAGGTCAGAGTCTCAGATCATTCCTATCTGTTCTTACAAGGTCATGAGCCTTCCTGATTCCGCTTGAGGTTAGAATGGCGAGGAAAAAAATCTCATAACCTGCTTAAAATAAGACTGAACATATGATAAGTACTGCATGCCTGTCATTTATACGCTAGATTTTATACTATTTGAGTTTATTACCCTAGCATTTAATATAAAGGAATTCATACTACATTTTCTTAAACTATTCAATATCCAGTGAAATTATATTCATATAAGAAAATGATTCCAAGAATGTTCATTTAACGTTTCCAGTTCACAAAGGGACAATGTGAATGCAGGGATTGACTCCATAGTTTGGTTTGCTTAGATTTAAACACTTCAGTATACCGCCTATTATTTCGGGAAGTACAAAAGAAAAGGAGAGACAGGCCAGAGATTTAGCTCAGTGATTCCGGCGCCTGCCTCCCAAGCACAAGGTCCTGAGTTCAGTCCCCGGTAACCACATACAATGCTGGGCGTGGTGACTCACGCCCACCAGCAATCAGTACCACATACCACAGTGCCGGGTGTGGTGGCTCACGCCTGTAATCCCAGCACTGGGAGGCAGAGGCAGGAGGATTGCTGAGTTCCAGGCTTGTGTGGGCTACATAGTGAGCTCAGGGCCAGCCTGAACTACAAAGTGAAACCCTGTCTCAAAAAAAAAAAAAGAGAGAGACAGACCACTAGTTAATGCCACTAGTTAATACAATCACTAGTTAATAAAATAAGGATGTTTTAGAACAATAGCTACATCACGGAACCGTACTTCAACACTGCCGACATGGTGGAGGGCCATATTCTGTCCTTGCACATCTGACTGGTCACTGTGTTTCCTTTCCTTCCGAGACTGTCGAGAGACTTTTCGGGTTATTTGGGTAAGTGTAGCTGAAGGTACACTGGCATCACCATTAAATTACTTGTGACAGTGGCTGTATATTAACACAAATGTCTTTCCCCCAAGGACATACTTCTGAAAAACCTAACAGCAAAAATTAAAAGATAAGAATTCTATGTGATCTATGGAAGAGAATATAGAAGATAACTCTGTGAATGCCTATTTATAAAAGTAGAGCTGACATTTCAGTTCAGATAAGAATTTTACCCTCTAAGGTTTCAGAAATAATTAAAGAAAATTAAGGAATTTTTTTCCAGTTGATTGTATTCAGATCATATTATACTAATAGGCAGGAATCAGAATGAAAGTTTTTACCTATGTTCCTTAGGCACTCTTTATATTTAACAATAATCTTCTAAATCTATGAAAAATAGTCTTCCTGTAGTGAATATTGAAGAAAAAATGGTTAAACTAGAATTTGTTTTTGTCAAATAATGAATGAACAAATTTGAGTTACTTTCATCTTACAATCTTAAAAACATTAACATCATGTAAGGCTTGTGTTCAAGGAAACTCTCTAAATACAGTGAAGATAATTCAGAAATTAAACATAGACACATTTTTATGGATGCCAACTTGTTTTGGTGTTGAACATTGTTAGAACTTTCCAAATTTATGTCTGTTGCACTGAACACATGATAACACAGAATTGAACTTCTTTTAGAAATTGTATGGTAATAATATTTTATTTTCTGTTATATATAAATCATTTATCCACGTGTTAACATTTTGCTTACAGAAATGGATTGCCCAGAACTGAGGAAATTAGAAAACTTATACTACATTATTCAGTGTATTGCTAAGAAATGCTAAACAGTTATCTAACCAAAATTTGTTTCTACATTTAAGAGGAAAAAGGTTTTTTAAAAATGTTAAAGGAAACAAGATTTTGACTGGGTAAAAAGTGAAAAATTATTCAGATAAACAAAGTAGGGTAGCAGATATTTAAACCACAACATGCTTATCATGTCATATTATACATTAGTAAATATGAATAATTATACAAAAATAAATTTTAAAGTTTTAATATTATATTTTATATCTATTGAGAAGCTGAAATAATTTAAGTGAGAAAACTGTGCTTTGTAAGTATATTTGTGAATGATAAAATTGGTATATTAGAAAAAAACAAAAGGGACTATTATTATTGTCTTTTAAATAATAGTTTCATCAAAATTTAGGTGAGGTTAGGAAACAATGAATGCAGATTTATATATTCCACTACTTGCACTAAAGTCGAAGGTCTTAACTTGTGATGTATTTGTAGATGCTTTTGTGAGTGTTCATTTCATATATTATTACATTATTAAAATTACCAACAAGAGACAGGAGGATTGCTGAGTTCACGGTGGCTTGCCTGGGCTCCATAGTGAGCTCAGGGCCAGCCTGAACTACAAAGCGAGACCCTGTCTCAAAAAAAAAAAAAATTACCAACAAAAAGCAAACAATGCAAGATTGGTGATGAGAGCATGTTTTAAACTAAGAATGATGATGGTTATTTTCTACGGACAAGGGTATCACACCCTCACCCACACACATATGTGTACTAAATCACAAACTATTTAGATTTTGTTTTGCAAAAGTAACCCCTCTGAACCATAAAGTATTTTGGAGCATTTCTTACATTGAGATCATAAAACTTAAAATTCCTGGTGAGTTCGGGTATACACAGAAATATCAAAGAATTGTCTTATCTCTATGTTCCACTCTACAACATGCTGTATTGGTCAAATGCAGTTATAAAATCAGTGATTTTGCCACTAATGGGTTTAGTTAACCTATTTTAATATGTGTCATTTCTATCTCAAAGGAAAAAAACACTGAACTTAACAAGTACATCTTTATTTTTAGGCCATTTTAAACATATGAATCTCCTAAGTCCTCTCAAGGGAGCAATTAGGCTGCATGGCCCTTCCTAGGCATATTTATATTTTGCTTCAAATACATGTCTTTTCTTTGTCATTTACAGTACAATAAGCCATAGAGAAGCATTGTATACAGTGTACCAGGTCTTTTAATGAACAGAAAACACTAAAAACTATCACATATCACAGGCATCAATAAATAAATAACAAATTTAATTGGATAATGAGACAAACTGCTTTTAATAGAATCCACCATCACATATATTTTCAACATTGATATTAATTCATTCTTTTCATATGAAGACTCAAGTCTTCTTGATAAGATTAAAACAGGCATCTGGTTTATTTTCACGTGATAGAAAAAACAGAATAAATATGTATAATGTACATATTTGTATGAATTTACTATTATTGCTATTTGCTACAATTCACAGATACACATTTGATTTCCTTTAATCATGTTACTATATTCTCCTATGAAATAAATTGATATTTATTTTTCCTTGCCATATGAACTTCTACAAATGTAATTTCAAAACTGTTCAAAATGTGTTATCTAAAAGTTCTCAACAAATATTTCTCCAAAAAAAAAAAAGAAAATCACAAATAGAAAACACTGAAATGGATATGACTGTCGTTTTTCTCAAATTGTGTAAAAGTATAGTAACAAACTGGAATAATGTCTAATACAACCAACTTTGAAAATAAAAGAGTAACACATCGGAAACTGAATATAGATAGATTTGAAGATAATTCCTCAGTGACTTCAGTTGTCCATATTCTTCATTCTAGGAGGGCAGAACAATAGGAAAAATAAGAAGCAAGAATTAAAAACATCAGGTGTGGAGATTTAGCTCAGTGGTTACAGTGCCTGCTCTGCAGGCACAAGGTCCGGAGTTCGATCCCTGGTAACCACACCCCACAGTGCCAAATGTGGTGGCTCCTGCCTGTAATCCCAGAACTCTGAAGACAGACACAGTAGGATTGCTGTGAATTTAAGGCTAGTTTGGGCTACATGGTGAGTTCAGGGCCAGCCTGAACTACAACATGAGACACTGTCTCAAAAACAAAGACAAACAAAATTAAAAGTATCATATCCAGTGATATATATGCATCCATGTCCATACCAGCTCAATTTGTAATAGATAAACCCTGGAAACAACCCAAATGCCTATCAATTGGAGAAAAATCCATAAAGAAGATGTGCTTTTTAAAGAATTAAATGGAGTATTACTTAGTCATAAAGAAAGATAAATTGGAGTCATATGTACTCAATTGGATGTACCTTGAGGAAACACTCATAAGTGAAATAAAGAGGAAACAGATAGATGTGTATCATTTTCCTAGTAAGAGAAACTAAAGGTGTGAATGAGATCCAGAATGTAGGATAGATGTGGTATAATATGAAAGGGGAAGAAAATGTTCAAAGAGAGAGAGGGTCAGAGGAAAGTGAAGTGGAGGGGATAAATTATCAGGTTGTAGAAATTAAACAGTAGAAGCAGAGCTTATGTATATAGGGGGTGAGGGGACATCAGGAGGGCAGAGGAATGGGTAAAAAAATGAGAATCAACATGTATCATGTACAGGTACAAATGTATAATGTTGAATGAGACCATAAAAATATCTATCTAAAATGCACCAAAAACTCAGTAAATTGGAGATAAAAAGATACATTATGTACAGGTACAAATTGCCAATGAGGAATGTGATCATAATGTGTATTTGAAATGTACAAAAATACTCAATTTATTTCAAGAAATGAAATGAATATTTTAGTACTGCTACACCTGAATGCCTTTGGCCCCTTAAAATTTGTATGTTGAAACTTAATCCCCAATAGGATAGTACTCACAGGTAGTAATTTTGGCCATCAGGTCATGAAGCCCTGAGGCCACGAGGTTGGAAAGGACTGGCGGGGTTGGTGCCCTTCTGCACGAAGTGCAATAGGGAAGTTATTAAGTTGGGCTTTTCTTCTTTCATAATTTTTATTTTTGCAGTAGAAACAGTTGCACCATACCTGACCCCAGGTTGTGACTTAGAAATGCATAATTTCGCTGCCCAGGCTCACAGAGAGAGGAATTTAACTAAACATGAATCATACTTTGACTCGCCTCAATATGGTTTAGAAGATGTGGCTTGTATCTAGATGCCCCCATTCCCATCCTCATCAGATCATACCTGGGGCTTTTCAGAGGTGTCCATGCTTAGAGCGTGATGCTAGGATTAAGAGTGTGGTGTCACTAAATGAGCCCATTGTCTGGTTCAGTGTAGCTCTGCATAGGATTAAGGGTGTGCCACCCTGGGTGTGAGCTCTACCTGCCCTGAAGGAGAGTAGCCTGAACACAGTATAAGAGATAAAAAGACTCTATTGCTTGTTGCTTACTGCTTGCTGCTTTCCGTGTGCCATGCTTTACATTGGACTGTTTCCCTCTTTGATCTCCCCTCTACCATCCTGGGAGCCACTGACTATGGATTGAAATCTCTATAAACTGTGAGCTAAACAAACTTTTCACCTTTGACTTTGGGTGTTTCTCTAATAGTAAGAGAAATGATGTTTAAATGACACTTTAGAATTAAGAATAATGATCGGAAGCCGATCTCAATGGTTTTAGCACAGAATGAATGTGTATTCATGTGAGAAGGCCACGCAGATTGCAGTGGTCTGAGTATTTGTATCCTCTCAGAATTCAATATTTAATGTGACGTATTAGGATGTGGAGCCTTTGAGAAGTAATTAAATCCTTAGATCGGAGCTCTCATAGATAGGATTCATGTCCTTATAAGAGACTCCAGAAAACTGCCTCATCCTTTCTACAATATGAAGATACAGAAGTAAGAAGATCTAGAAATAGGACCTCACAGGGCATTAACTTGGCCATCACCTTGTTTAAAACTTCTTCATTTTCAGAAATATGAGAAGTAAATTTCTGTTGCTATTTATAATACAATTTATGTTGCTGCTTTACATGATCCTATGGAAAGAGAAAAAGAAAGGGAAGAAGGAACAGAGCAAGGAAGGAAGAAAAAGGAAAAGTATGGCCAGGCATGGTGCTCATATCAGCATTCAGAACACGGGAGCCTGAAGCAGGAGGCTCAGTGCAAGTTCAAGGCCAGCCTGAACTACACAGAGAGACTGTATTGAGGGGAGAATAAAAGAACGTGATAGAGAGAAAACCAGAAGGAGGAAGGGAAGAGAAGGGTAAGTGGAGGGAACAGATGGGGATGGAAGGGAGGGGGGTGGAGGGAAGAGAAGATTTAATATAATTTATTTTTCCAGCATTTCTTTTCATGAATGGCTTTTTCATGGGAAACAGTTTAAATAAATTCATATGCTCATCAGAAGTATTATTTCTTTGTTTATATTTTATTTTCCTTTTCAAAGCAGAAAACAGTAGAGTTTGATGATAACATATAACAGATTAATAGATAAAGCAGTACAAATCAAGTGTTTAGAAATTCATTTCAGTGGACATTGTCTACTTCTTTGGTTGAGTTCTAATAATAAACATACACCGTGTTATTGACCACTGAGATCAGAACACAGGTCCGTCATACTCATTTACATACTTAGCCCTTCTGATTTTTCGTTTTCAAAGTGGGTCTCATCGAGTCTCGGAGGAGACCAGCCTGGCCTCCACCGTGTGGACGTCTTGTGTCTGTGCCCCAGGCCTGGCCCACACCCTCTGGCCTCTGAGGTTCTCCCTGCACACTGCCTCACATTCTCTGTACTCTCCGTTCACTATATGTCTAGGATGTGGCATTTCATCCTGGGAACGTGATGTCACAATCGATTTTTATTTCTACAAAATTTGGGGCTTTTAAAGTTTCCAATTAATTCTTATTTAATTGATTGTTGGATTTCAAGAAAGACTGAAACAGAAATGAGTCACTTTCAGAGTATCTCTTGTAAAAGAATAATGACACAAGAGGTGAAAACATTCAGTGGATGTTTAACTTCTTTTTCTTCCTAAAACAAATGTTTTTTTGACATAGAATTTGCTGATCAGGACATTTCTAGTGAGTCCAAATCCAGAATGATAATAGAATTTATCCAAAAGTGACATTTCTTATTGTGTATAAAAATATATACAAATATTCTTACAGTTGCTTAATAGTCCAGTTTTTACACTAAATGGCATATCTATCAATTTATATTAAAAGTCAGTTCAGTAACTATGTGTATGATCTCTGTATCTTCATTTTATGCCTTCAAAATAAATGTTACAATGCCTTAAGATAGAAATAAGTATATCTTACTCTGTTTCTTCATGAAAAATTTCCCTTAAAAGAGTCTCTACCATAAATTCAAGCTTTAATTAGGAGAGCACCAGTCTCTTTTATATGTTCTGATGGATTTATGGCTCCCTCTATGGAAATGAACCAACCCATGCAAAGCTAATCTTCCTAGCAGGAATAAGGCTGGAGAACAGGACAAATGAAAGGCATTTAAGTAATAGAGATTCCCTATGTTCTTCATCAAACGTGCGAGGAGTGTTTCATCAAGGAAAAGTACTGTCTAATGTTAGGGAGAAACACTTCAATATACCGAGAATGACTCAGACTCCTACAGTTTACACAAGTATATGGAGGAGCAGGCAACGAGTCTATCTTGGTGCTTAACCTTTAGTTCATTAATTTTCTCGAATGCAGTTAAGTGGTACCTATCTTTACAAGGATAATGTACATTGCACGTGTTTTCCAATACTGGCAAAATAAACACGAGATGGCCTGCAGTTCTACAGTATGTCGGCATTTCATACGTATGAATCACGTGGAGACATTTATGGAGATTCTCTGATCCTCCCTTATGTAATCTTTTTAAACTAGCCCTTAAAAGAGCATAAGCAAGCATTTGAAAAGCCAGAAGATAATTACCAGGCATTGAAAAACAAAAGCTCCTTAGGGAATATTTTATGGCATTTAGGTAGCTGGGGACAGAGACTAACTGGAAAGTGATAACTTTAGAG
Organism: Thryonomys swinderianus; assembly: GCA_004025085.1. Taxonomy (NCBI): domain Eukaryota; kingdom Metazoa; phylum Chordata; class Mammalia; order Rodentia; family Thryonomyidae; genus Thryonomys; species Thryonomys swinderianus. Next base: position 8,109 of record PVIC010015743.1, read on the forward strand.
CTGTTTAAACTCCTATACCATTTCGTGATACAGTTTTATGAATTCTGTATCTTCTTACATATCTTTGTGCAGCTAAGCTTATTTGATCAGTGTTATTTATAAAACTCCATATGAGGATCATTTGACATTAATTTACTCACACTTGAAGTCACCCTACAGGATATTGTTACATATTCCTTATTCAATTAATTTCTGCATAGGTCCTGAAAAAGTTGATAATTAAAAACATCACTACTGACTTTAAATTATAAAACAGATTTAATTACAAAGTGACAGTCAATGTTCAAGAATAGTAAATATTCATTTACATTTATAAATCTGTACATCCTAATATTATTAGTATATTGATCTCTCCTAACACAACAGTTGCTTGTATTTCACTTACTTATTGACTTGTGTTGGAGAATGAGAATATATTCATATCTCATCTTCATCATTTTTACTTCCATTCCACCCCAATCCCTTTCCCAGGCCTCTTTCCATTTCTACAAAGTCTAGCCCTTTGTTAGCTATCATCTCTCTTTTTTTCTTTTTCTTTTTCTTTTTTTTTTTTTTTTTTGAGACAGGGTCTCACTTTGTAGTTCAGGCTGGCTCTGAGCTCACTATGTAGCCCAGGCAAGCCTGGAACTCAGCAATCCTCCTGTCTCTGCCTCCCGAGTGCTGGGATGTTAGGCGTGAGCCACCACGCCCAGCACTGTGATATGTGATATTGATTGCTGGTGGGAGTGAGTCACCACGCCCAGCATTGTATGTGGTTACTGGGGATCGAACTCAGGACCTTGAGCTTGCTAGGCAGGCGCCGGAACCACTGAGCTAACCCTCTGGCCCTTCCTTTGACTTCTTAATGTGTGTGATATTACAAGAGGCACTATTTATTCTGAATTACAAGAGGCACTATTCTTTCACCTTCTTATAATCTCTGATTTTGTGACAGAAAACAATCTGGGACTTGTCAGAATAAAACTGTCTATGATAGGCTTTGTTTTCAATATGTTTTATTAGCATTTTTCCAGACATATCAGTCATTTTGTTTCCTTAGAATTGCTTTCTATTTGCATATAAGACTCTGTTATTTTTGTATATTCTGATTTCAAACTAATGTTCCAGAGTAAAAGCAAATTTGAATCTTCTAATGAAAATTCATGAGAACAGTCTGTCATATGAGGACTAGAGACAATGATAGTGTAGTTGGGGGTTTCACAGTTATACGAACTTTTATTTGGATGTGTTCAAGTTTTCCACATTTACTTTAGGCAAACTTGGTTGTAAACTCTTTTTAGGTCGCTGCCATTTGAGTTATAGATTCTGCGCTGTTAATTTTTTGGGTTTTTTTGAGACAAGGTCTTGCTTTGTAGTTCAGGCTGGCCCTCAGCTCACTATGTAGCCCAGGCAAGACTTGAACTCAGCAATCCTCCTGCCTCTGCCTCCCGAGTGCTGGGATTATAGGCGTGAGCCACCACACCCTGCTGCACTGTTAATTTTAAAGATAGTTTGCTATAGAATGTTAAAAATACAGATTTCATTGAATGTCACTCCAAATGTCAACCTGAAGTACACGAGGTATCTTGCCATAAACATCAGGAATAAACCAACACACAGGTAGGTAAACTGCACAGCTCCTCCAGCAGTAAATAGAAGAAACTTTCAGTCTGGAACTTACCCAGTATATATACTTGTATTTTTTATATATAACTAAAATTACTTTACAAAATAATAAGTTATAAAAGTAAGGTGTGATGGAAGTGAATATGTTGTCAGCTGAGAGATTAGAAGAAGGGAACAGATTCCATATAGTCGAGCAGACAGAAAAGATCAAACAGGATCCAGGGGACACAAAGGGAAATGAAAGTCAGAAGGTCAAAGAGTCAAAATTAGTGTAAAATTAATATTGAGTAAACTTTAGTGGTTTCTGTGCATGAGTGGTATCTCCATGTTGCCTACTCTCAAGACCCGAAAACAGGGCAACTGCAGAAAGTGGCTAGAAAGGTGGTGAAAGAGCAAGCAAAGAGAAATCAAATTATTTGTGCAGAATACTGTGAGGAAATACCATCCCTTTCTTTTTTTTTTTTTTTTTTTTTTGGACAGGGTCGCACTTTGTAGTTCGGGCTGGCTCTGAGCTCACTATGTAGTCCAGGCAAGCCTCGAACTCAGCAATCCGCCTGTCTCTGCCTCCCGAGTGCTGGGATTACAGGCATGAGCCACCACGCCCGGCTACCATCCCTTTCTTAAAATATGTGTCTCTACTAAATGTGTCTACCAAAAAAAAAAATCCTTTGTTTGAGAAAAAACTTTTAAAAACTTTGAAATCAAAATATCTTCAAAACATTGACTCAAAGGCTAAGAGTCTCATCTGATCGTTCTAATTTTGAACTTATCCCATACTGCCTGTTTCCTGCCAAGCGCAGGCAACTGGTCTTGTAGTTCACCCTCAGACTGAAATCACCAGTTGGCAGTGTATGATCCAGTAGGGGCTGATTCTAGAAGAGGGTCATGTCGATTTGAAGCATACATGCTGCAGTCATTAAGCTGAAGGCTAATGTTTCAGACTTTTCAAGACATCTGCACACCTGATTAAGGATTTATCTCCCCCTTGCCCTATTAATAACCTCCTCACTTTTGATCAGTGTACATTGCAGGTCCAGCCTACTCAATTTATGTCTAGACATCATGACTCCCGAGGTAGCATCCTGGCTCCTTTCCCAGAATGTGTTATTGGTGACCCTGTTGTTCTCTTCTTAAATTACAAGGTTAATTATGACTTGTTGGAGGAGCCTCTGATGATATCCAATGACCTTGGAGACCACATACACTAATCTCTAAGAAGTAGATCAGATTCTGTGAGATGGGATCCTTTGTGAAATATGTTTTGGAAACCCAGATCACATCAAGAGATCAGTGGATGTTGACTTCTGAAGCGGTGGATCCTCAGGGAGCGCACTTATGAGGGACACTTTTGTGGAGTGACTGCATTGACTCCAGTGTCATTGTAAAAGAATAACACTCTCACTGTCACACCTGCAAAGAACAGATTCTGAGGGAGATATAAAGAAAGATAATGTCTGAAAAAAGGAGGATTTCACAATGTTATTTAATTTTTTATCTGCTTTTAAAATGGATTGAATTTTCAGGAGATTATAATATCCCAGGCCTAGATTAAATTCATATTATTTATTATTTAATTCAATTTATACCTCGATGCTTTAAATAGTGGAAATAATTCTAAGGAACAACTTGAATTGTACTCTAGACTTGAAGATTTCTCTGTATATGTTTTAATGTGTATAATATGTATGTAATAATAAAAATATAGTGTCTTATGGATTATTAATTACAAAATCCAACACAGTAGTATACTTCATCATCATGTAATATTCACAAATATGTAACTGGTGAATTTCATGTGAAAGTATCTATCTATATATATATATAATTCAATATTTTCATACAAATATTTACATATACACTTGACAAATCAATAGTTCTTGCTACTGGATGTCTTTTCCTTTTGGAATAGTAAAAATACATTTATTTAATAGCATATTTTATTTAGGTAAAACTATAGAATGTAACCATAGGATAAGAAATGGAAAAGCTACCTTGCTTTTTACCATTTTATTAAAAAAAGAAGCACACACATGTACATATGCATATTTTGATCCATTGCATCCAGATGGGTAGATATATGTACCCCTCACTCCAAACTTTGTTGAAGTGTAATTTGAAAGATTAAGCATATCAAGTGTACATATTGTTTTTATTTACTATAATAGTATTGGTATATTGACTTAGTCTTGGTTTTACATAAGACAGAGAACAGTTGACAAGTCTTCTTGTCCAGGAAGTTGTATTTAGTCTGCAGTTTTAAAAAAGAACATAAATGGAACTTGGAACATGTGTGAATGGAAAAATCTTAAAATAAGATGATTACATAATGATGCAATTGAGACCAATAGAGTAATAGCAATCAAAAACAAGGAGAATGAATAGATGTAGTTAACAGAAAGCAGATTACTGAGCTGATAATGTCTAACATCCTTCACCAAGTAACACTGACACTTCCTTATTGAAGGAGTAACTTATCTGAACAAAATGTTTCAGGAAGAATTGACTATTTCAGTTTTTAGACGGTCTCCAAACAAGTCCATTTTAGTGGTTTGGACCCAGAAGACATAAGTTCTCTTTTTGTTGTTGTTGTTGTTGGCAAAAATGTGCTTTGATGGAAGGAAGTCGGGTGGGGTTAACTCACAGCATACCATAGGATTACATTGCAAAGTGTGTGATTTGTGAAGAACTGTAACAAGCACTGGAAAGGGTGGGTGGGTGATGGTCTTATACAGTAGTTCTAGCACTTGAACACAATGAAAGCTGTAGTAATTGTGGAGATTTAAAGATTGGTTGGTTTCTGTGTGTCTGAAGAAGCCTAAATAAGAAGGCTTATGTGGGCTAAGTGGCCAATCAAGACACACCGGAAGGCAGAAAGCTTCCATCGCACAGTGTAATGAGACGTTCAACTTTTGAAGGCATAGCACCAAATATCACACAAATCAGACCTCAGAGTTCACCAGGAAAATAAAAAATCATTAGGAAAATATAAAAAGGAAAAAGAATGGAGATTTCCCATACGCCCCATAAGAAAACCAAGAGCCGGTAAAGAAAGACACTTGCTTTGCTCCAGGTGAGCAATTAACAAAGATGCCGTACTGACACACAGCTGTTCTCAGCAGCGCCATAATCATTGTCAGAAGACAGTAGCTTCCCCCTCACCTCCATCATTGCTAGACGAATGCATGGGAGAAGACAAAAGCCTCCTGGGAAAGCCGTCGTGTAAAAGAGCACTTGTCTGATTGTACATTCCCCTCTGCACACCATTGTCTCTAGACAAATAACAGAATTTGAATCTTGAACAGAAAAGGGAAATTTCCTATTATTAAAGATAGATAGATTTCTGACAGAAAAGAATTGAAAAATGTGTATCAACAGAAATAAGAGGAATAGTTGATCCTAGCGTTATTGAACTGGGGAACTATGAAATACACAGCTGTGTACCAAAGAAAACTAAGTGACTTAAAGGATCAAACAGTTTTAGGAACTTTGAGACCATAGGAGAGGCAGCTATGAAGGCTGCTGTATCCTATCAGCAGCTAAAAGTTGTAGTCGCTGCTTATTAACAAGCAGCCCAGACACTATAGCTGGGGGTTTCATATTAATGACTGCTTGGTGTGTTAAGCAGCACAACTGGTGCAGTCTATATTCCCTCTCTTTACAAATGTCATCTACTAAATACAGTAAGCCTAATTAAGATGAGATAAAGAACCAAGTCTTTCAATAATTTTAATGAGTTTTTATTTCCAAGATGTTATTAAGTCAAGTGAGTGTTACTTATAGATGCAGATAATTTTCCTCCCTGGTTGTTTCCTGTTCTGATATATGGTATTACTGACTAATATTGTGCACCACATATAGTTAGAATAAATGTGGACAGGCACAGTGAACTTGAATTATGAAATGGCAGGAGTGGTATATACCTGGCAGAAAAGAGAGATCAATAAATGACACTGTTGTGTGTGGGGGAAGTAAGATAATGTCTCATAAATAAGTCAAGAATTACTGATTCAAGAATTAATGGAAAATAATTGATGATACATGTGTAATAACAAGATTAAGAGACATCTTTGATGATCACTGAAGTCTGATCGCAAGTTACAGAAGTGGAAGGAATTCTCGTCATAGCTTCTGAGGTTATTTCTCAAAAAATAAAACAACAAAACCAAAAAAAAAAAAACCTAGAGAAAGTATTTCAAATTTTATTTAGCAAAAATAAAATCAATAAATAAAGGTGGAATCTTTTCCCTGAAACAGTCATATACTTTCATTTTTCCTCCAAAGACAGACACATCAATCTAGCAACTGTTTTTAATTTCCTATTGCTTCTATAAAAATGTGGCACAAATTTCATTTAAAATAGTGGGTATGTATTGGCTAGTAATTCCAGAGTTCAAAACTTCCCATAGAGGTTTTAGTAGGCTAAAATCCAGGTATTGGATTAGGCTCATGTCCTCCTGGAGAGTCCAGGTTCCTTGTTTTCTACCTGCCAGATATGTTTTACATTTCCTCCCTCAGGCCCTTCCTCCATTTTCAATGCCAGCCACAGCATGTCTTCAGAGGCCCCTGTAGCTCTGGCAACTCGCCGCTCTCTTTCACTTATAAAGACCCCTCTACAGGCATGGGTTCCCATGGAAACGTCAGAAGAATCACCTATCCACACACTTCTGTTTTTAAAGTACTGGGGACTGAACCCACAGCCCTTACCCTAGGCTGGATTCCCCAGACTTCTTTTTTATTTTTCATGTTGGACACGATCTTGATAAATTGTTAGATTGCACAGATGAGGCTCAGACTGGCGACCTTCTGCCTCAGAGTGTTGTGAGGACAGGCGTGGACTGCCACGCTCAGCTCTCCTTTCCATACTCTTACCCTCGTGGAACTCATAGCCGCAGGTGAAATAATACACTTACATTTTTCCAAATATCAGGAGGTAGATTTCCTTTCTGCACATTATTTTGCCTTTCTAGCTGCCAGTATTTACTTTAAATATACTCAGACATACTCATAATGCAAATTATTCATTTATTTACAGTGTAGTCATTGGTCTTTTTAAACAGCAAACTTTAATTTTTACCTCTTGAAACATTCAATATGAGAGTCCCACAGCAAGGATTTGAAAAGTAAACAGTGACAAACATGGCATGTAAGTAGAAATAGGAAGTTTCTGTGAATGTAGTCATATGACTCAGTAAGCTTCCCATTAACGTGGAGAATTACTATCAATATCTGCTGAGTCGTCCAAACAGTGACATCACTAGAAATAAAGGAGAGGTCGCCATGAACCATCTGGATCTCCAAATGTTCGTATAAGAAACACATTATTTTACCCCCAAATATTTTTTTTGTTTTTCATTTTGTAGTTTCTAAATAATGCAATTTAAATAAACATCTTTGAAAACTATGATAAAATAAGCATATATGTATAGAGCTGCAAAGAGGTGCTCAAGATAGTGAAAAGATCTTATAATCAACTTTGTTGCATATTTTAGAACCATGCATATGGTAATTTGATGGCATTGAGAGACTACTGTGCTTTTACCGTTCTAGAGGGCAAAACACTGAAGTGAAAGGCCTTTGAAAAAACAAAACAAAACAAAAGGCTATCGGGAGGCTGGAGATTTAGCTCAGTGGTTTGGGCACCTGCCTAGCAGGTGCAAGGTCTCTGGTTCAATCCCGGGTAACCACATACAACAATACTGGGCGTGGTCAGTCACACCCACCAGCAGTCAGTACCACAGACCACAAATGCCGGGTTTGATGGCTCAAGCCTGTAATCCCAGCACTCAGGAAGCAGAGCCAGGAGGATTGCTGAGTTTGAGGCTTGCCTGGGCTACACAGTGAGCTCAGGGCCAGCCTGAACTACAAAGTGGACCCTGTCTCAAAAAAAAAAAAAAAAAAACTCTGAATATTAAAGAAGTTTTTTAAAAAATGTATTCTCTGGCTAACACAGTCCTTTTTTCTCTGAGACAAAAAAAAAAATATTACAACTTTCTAGTGGCTAATCTAATGGCCAAAGTGTAAATGTGGTTATAAAAAAGTAGCAGCCAGGTTTTTAAATTAAATATTGTGCATTTCATAAATCCAGAGAGCCTCAGTAAATTCCCTATCATTTATACCACAATATAGCAGAGAAGCACTTTCTAAATCCAAGCTCTTATTATGTAAGTGGCCAAATGAATCAAGTCATTTACCAACAGAACAGAATTTATTGAATCTTTGATGAACAAAATGTCATTTCAGTTAGAAACTTCCCTTGTAAACATGGCCTCGCTGGGACGAAATTCTACTAATACAAAGAAAGACTTTCACTCCTACAGAGTGGATCTATACATAGTGCTCATCTAAAAGAAACTCTCTCATTAAGAATATAACACACTATAACCCTTTCTCTTTAAAAAAAAACCTAACAATTTAGATGATGAGTTTCTAGAGGAGAATTTCTTTAAAAATACCCCTATTTAACTAATATAAACTTGTGTTGGCTTGTCATTTGGAACAAATGAAAAATAGCTAAAAATTATAAATTATTATACAAAATATAATGCAAGCAATTTATTCTTTTGTTTTGTTTGTTGCTGTTGTTGTTGTTGATTTTGTTTTTTGAGACAGGGTCTCCCTTTATAGTTCAGGATGGCCCAGAGCTCACTATGTAGCCCAGGCAAGCCTCAAACTCAGCAATCCTCCTGTCTCTGCCTCCTGAGTGCTGGGATGACAGGCATGAGCCACCACGCCCAGCACTGTGGTATGTGGTATTGATTGCTGGTGGGCGTGAGTCACCACACCAACATTGTATGTGGTTACTGGGATTGAACTCAGGACCTTGTGCTTGTGACAAGGCCCTGGAACCACTGAGCTAAATCTCCGGCCCAATTTATTCTTTTACTTCATAAATATTCAGTTTTCTTTTTAACCTAATGTACACCTTCAGATTCTTACACTAGAGAAATGCTACGGTATTTACAGATTTAAAGCTAAACGGATACGCCTTGAGGCCATACTCATAAGTTAAATAAATATGCTTATGGTATTTACATGAAGATCAAAACTAGCATTGCAGACTAATCCGTGGGAGTCAGGGCTGCACAGTGCTCTACGCCTGTGACCCATAGAAACAAAACGGCTGTCTCTGGGATGTGCTGCTCATGAGCTGGCGAGAGAAGCAGACTGACTACAGCACAGCTGCCTCCCTAATAACCCGGGCCTGGAAGTACCTGTCCCTTTTCATCTGGATGCCATGATTAAAATCACATCCCTCAGACACTGTCCCTGACAGAGAGCCTGGACGTTCAATTCTGATGCGATCAGAGATGAAGGCGGTGGGGAAGGAGGAAGACAGAAGGAACTCATGACTTAGTTGGGTAATATACAGTATCTTAACACCCTCCTCTGGGTTAAGACCAAAACAATAATAATAATAATAGCAGCAACAACAACATTAATAATAATGCCCACAGCTATAAACAGTAGGAGAGTCAGAAGAGTCTTTGTCAGAAAAGTAACAAGATCTGTTCTGCATTTTGCTTTGCTTTCTCTGGCACCCGTGTGTTGGAAGAAATCTAGGAGTTCTGTAGTTCTGGAAAATTAAACTTTCCTCCGCGGACTCATAGCAAGTCTGAGCAAAGAGAGATTAACCATTACATGAATATTCTCGTCTCAATGTTCTTCAGTTGAAGAAGTGGCATGTATAGTGCAAAAATAATTTAAGGGAGCCAGAGAGATTATTTTTTTTAAGATTTGAATATTTATTGGCATGTTTCATATGCACATTATGATCACACTCAACACTGAGAATTTGTATCAGTACATGATACGACTTAACTCTCATTTTTTCTCATTCCTCTGCCCGCCCTATACTTTCTGCCCCCATGTACATATGCTTTGTTTCCTTTTTTGTTTTTACCCTCACATTTTTTTTTCTTTCCCCTTGTTACTTAGAGTCAGAGAGATTCTTGTCAAAATTTGCTGCTGACATTTTAGGTAGAAAGTACTAACTTTCCCAAGCATAAGTAAATGAGGAAATTTGCAGAAGGAAATTCTAAAATCCCAATCCTATTATTCTAGTTGTCAGAAGTACCATATAAGGTGAATCACAGCAGTTGTAATACTGTTCATGGATGTTACCTTTTATAAACCAGAGGACAATAAATAATATACTATAGAGGCTACAGAATAAGATGAAGTATTGACAAAATAAAATTTTTACTGCATCTTAAAATATATGAAAGTAAACTAAGGAAATGAATTGGCCACATGACCTAACACAAGTCATTTAATATGATGTTATTTCAACTTCCTCCTCTGAAAATGGAGACAGCAATCTTACTGACTGAACAAGATAAAAGTTGGACCAGTGATTTAGCTCACTGATCCTGGCGTCTGCTTTGGGTGCTCAAGGTTCCAGGTTCAATCCCCAGTAACCACATACAATAATGCTGGGTGTGGTGGCTCACGCCTGTAATCCTGGCACTCAGAGGGCAGAGACAGAGGGATTGCTGAGTTAGAGGCTTGCCTGGGCTACATAGTGAGCTCAGGGCCAGCCGGAACTACAGAGCGAGACCCTGTCCAAAAATAAATAAATAAATAAATAAATAAATAAATAAATAAATAAATAAATAAATAAATAAAATATAAGTAGTAATCATTTGCTAAGACTACAATTTTTCAAAAGAATGTAAGTATGATTCTATAGAAATTTCAATAGCTAGTTTTTTACTATTCCTTCCTATTCATAGACATATCATTATTTAAATTGAGCTGATATTTAAGCTAAATATTTGTATAGAAACCATATTTTCAAAATAATAATTTTGTATTATTATATCTTTCCCAAGATATCTTATTTTAATATAAAATGACACAGATAAATGTGGTATAAAACATTCTGTCACGAGAAAGTGTAGATATGTCCTACAAACTATTCAAGCAAATCTTCACATTTTTAAAGCTATCAAAAATGTCAATGCATTTTAATAGTTTGCATCTATCAACGTAAGATGAAGTTAATTTTATGTCACCATATTATTTTTTAGCAAGATATATAATTCACAGAACCATGTAATTGTTCTGCTCTTGAAATATGCTTTCTTTCAAATAGAGATAATGAAGATTAGCTACATAGCAATGTGAGAAAAAAAAAAAGATGTTATCCCTTCAGTGAATTGTACTTTATAAGTGGTTGGCTTGAAATTAGCAGTTTCTATTTTCTGTGGTGATAAATTCTAATATTTGAAGAAAGAGCACATAGATTATCACTTCATTGCCACTTGCCACAGTACAATGAAGATTTAATCTTTTGTAGTCAGAGACTCATTCCTCGTAGTGCTGGTGCAGTGCTGCTTAAGACAAAGTGTCATCACTCCATTTAAAATCTGGGTAACATACTGCCTCATAGTTGCGGACAGTGATATTATTGGCAGTTTGGATAAATTCACAGCTGTGGGTAATTATACTAGCACTTATATGTGAGGTACATAAAAGGTCCTAGTGTGAGAAAAGGAACTGCAATTTTTTTTTTTTTTGAGACAGGGTCTCACTTTGTAGTCCAGGCTGGCCCTGAGCTCACTATGTAGCCCAGGCAAGCCTGGAACTCAGCAATCCTCCAGTCTCTGCCCCCCGAGTGCTGGGATGACAGGCGTGAGCCACCATGCCCGGCACTGTGGTATGCGGTGTTGATTGCTGGTGGGCGTGAGTCACCACGCCCAGTATTCTGTGTGGTTACCGGGATCGAACTCAGGACCTTGCACTTGCAAGGCAGGCGCCGGCACCACTGAGCTAAATCTCCGGCCCAGAACTGCAATCTTTAAACAATACATTTTCAGTACTTGGACCTGAAAACTGATGAAAAGGTTTACAAGGCAAATATATTTACATGAAGAAAAAATTTTCAAGGAGTAGCACTCAGGGTGCTGAATGATGAATCAACTGTTGTGAACCTTCTCCCTCCCCTGGCACAGAGTGCCAGTGCCCAGCTCTTCATAACCTAATTAGCTTTCGCTGCTTCAGTGAACTCTGTCCCCGCTGGCAAGCAGGTTGTTCTCTTCCAGTTCTTGTCCATGGAAGGCTTTCAAACTTTATCATTTAAAATACATTCAGAATTATAGATCTCATCTTTAAAGATAAAATATTTTTAAAAGAAAATTCAAAAGAAACCAATGTATGCCTGCGGGCAAGGTGATGAAAAGAGGTGATACTATAGAGCACCAGTATAAGACAAAAACACCGAACATTTATTTATCACGTGCTCCATTAGCAAGTACGAGATGCTACCATCTCTTCAAAGATTTTTCTGGCACCGTGTAACATCGTCAAACATTTCACTTTGTTTTTCTGTACAGAGCTAATTCTAAAGGTAGTGATCTGGATGTACTTATGTTAATAATGAATCCTTCCGATCATTTCAGGCTGCCTCCCTCCCCCTCCCCCCTCCTCTCTCTTTCAAATCACGTTTAATTGTGTTTCTATACTGTAGGTCTGTTGTTCAAACATTGCTGCCATCTGTGTTGGGGATGTTTCTCAGGACATCTGCTGCCTATAACATTCTTTGTTTTCAGCCTTTAGGTTTTGGTTTTCTTCTGCTCCCATTGTTTAAAGACTTATGGAAATCCATTTTATAACTCCACTAAAAATAAAGAATAAAGATGCTCAATGTTCTGGGCCAAAAGACCCCAGCATCTCTGTGTCTATCTTTGCATCACAGATGTTGGACAACTCAGTTTCCGTATTGTTTCTTTCTCAAGTGAGTTAATTAACTAAGACACTGATTGACAGAACCATGATCTCCCTTATTCTTAGAATCCATCACCTCCTTCAAAAAAAAAAATTACAAAGAGCAAAAAAATCTCTAAATTGTCCTTGATTTCTTTGTTGTATACCTAGTATTTTCATGCCAATTAGTTTCTCTGGATTTTCTCCATTTGTTCTAGTTTTCCCTGTGTTCATCTCAATTCTGTCATTGAGCAAGATTTTCCATTACTAATGATGCAGACTTCTTAACAGTCACATCAAAACAAGTCAAAGTAGGTTTTATGGAAGTGCAGATTCTGCTTGATCTCATCTACTAACGGTCAAGATACACAGCTGTGAACAGGTCTCTTGTTTAAACATGTTCGATTCAAAATCTGTGGTGATAACAATCCTCTCTTTTTGCAGATTCCCAGATTGAGTATAGCTAATCTTTTTAATTGAAATGGATCATGAAAGATGGCCGCAGATGAAACAATCAAGTTTCAGCTACAAATTGTAAGGGACAAAACATGTGATGTCAAAAACGTAAAGCAAAGATGTATTTTGTCTCATGTATCCAAAGGGTTCGTTCTTGTTCAGCTGAGTCCAAAGAGGAAATGGCGTCGTGGAATAGCCTGGTGGAGCAAATGTGCTCGCCTCTCGAAGGCCCGGAAACAGATAGGGAGAAAGCAGAAGCCAGGAACAATGATACATCCTTACAGGTCAAGTCCTCAGTAAGTCCATGTCTTTACCCATAACCCAAATCCTAAAAAGACTTTTAACTATGAGCTAATGAAAGAGTTAATCCACTAGTGACTATAGCAGCCCTCTCCAGTCCAAATACTTCATTTCTGAGTACACTGGGGGATTTTTGAGGCATGTACCTCACACCACCTAGAAAGCATTTGCATATAATGATATATCCAAAGTTGTTAAATTAGGTTTACTCCTAAAAAATGTGCTTTCTAATTGTGGGACTATTCCAAAGAGGTGGAGAAATTTAAAGTTAAGTTAAATATTAAGCTTTGCTGGCAACTACAATATGAAAGTGAATTAATTATAAATAAGGACAGAGACATAATTATCAATAATAAGAAGAGTTTTCTGTTCAATGTAATCATTTTTGCTGTTTTTATTCTAGCAGAGTGGAGGGCTATATTAATATAGTTTATAACTGTGCAGAATAAATGTTAGAATTCTACATTTGCAAATTAATTCATAGGGTGATGAAGATGATAATTTCTGAAATCACACAAAGTATTAGAGAAAAGGGTGAAATAACATTCAGCTGTATTAGTAGTATGTTTTGAATTGGAGCTAATCTCTGTACCTTCTTGGAGAAACCTCTCAGGGCAAGGCTAACTTGAGGAGGTAAGTGTTTTTCTAGAAACAGGAAGTTTGCCCAGCCTCTTCCATCTGCTTATCTCACTCAACCTTGGGTCTCTATTTGCCTTTGAGCTCTGCTACTCTCAGCGTTGACACAACTCTCTGTCAATATTCTCTCTTGGTCTGAAAATAGCCCTAAAACAAGATTTCTTTTACTGTGAAAGAGAAATAGGCTTCAAGGTTTAAAACCCCAGTCACATATAATTTGTTAAAATTATGTGCAATCTTCAAGAAGATAAGGCTCGTCATTAAGACAAAACTCTTTCTCTGATAAAATCCATTTCAATATTAGGGAAAATGAAGCCGTCTGCAAAAAGATGTTCCTGTGGGCCTAGGAGCAAAAGTAAAAGTACTTGATTCAAACATATGATCCAGAGGTAGTTGGAAAATATATCCCTCTACAATCTTTGTCCTAAATAGTATATGGTGAAAAAGCAACTGCAAACTGAAGCATTTATTAGATGAAAACTAAGTGAAGAAAATATTCAAGAATAGTAAGTGAGAATAGAACTGAATAATCATAGCCCCCTGTATGATAGATGAGATTGGTAAACGAATAGCCAGTAGTCATCTCATCATCAATACTGAACTTGACTGAAAAAAGGAATGTGTGTATTGGTGTATTTGGGTGAATTGATGTATGACACCATGTATATAATTTTGTGTTTGTAAAAAATAAATAGCAGTGATGTATTATTATTATTATTATTATTATTATCATTTTGAGACAGGGTCTCGCTTTGTAGTTTGGGCTGGCCCTCAGCTCACTATGTAGCCCAGGCAAGCCTGGAACTCAGCAATCCTCCTGCCTCTGCCTCCAGAGTGCTGGGCTGACAGGCATGAGCCACCACACCCAGCACTGTGGTATGTTGTATTGATGGCTGGTGGGCGTGAGTCTCCACACCCAGCATTGTATGTGGTTACCGGGGCTCCAACTCAGGGCCTTGCACTTGTGAGGCAGGCGCTGGAACCACTGAGCTAAATCTCTGGCCCAGCAGTGGTGTATTATTAACTTCATCTATTTTACAATGTAGTTTCTTCAACAAAATTACAAAAAAATTCACAAATATATTTGTTTTGATATAATATTATTTTCCAGGCCTTGTATGACAAAATATGTAAAGTGACAATACCATAGAATATATTTTATCAAGTTTCTGCAGCATTTAAGATGCTAGTAGAGTCAGATTTTCTTTTAAAACTCTATAAGTAAATCTTGGATGATTGTTGGCAATCTTTGGCATTTCTCAAGTTATGAAATCATCATTTTGATTTCTACCTGCACTCATTTGGCCTTCTCTTCTGCATTCTCTGTCTGCTTCTTAAAATAATACTCATGTGTGTATACAATGTACCAATAAGGATTCAAATTAAAGAAAAAAAAGAATGCCCATCCTTAGCTTAAGTTCAGGCTGATTGGACATGTTCTCAACCACACTTGGAAATAAGATCACATGCACAGGAATCAGGTTTTAAGAATTGAACTCATCTCCCCAATTCACCTAGAGTAAGAAGTAAGAAAAATCAGAAGCATTAATGAAACAGAAAAATGCTAGAAAGTGCACTGTAAGAAGAGGTGAGGAGGACAATGAAAGGTTAGGAAAGACATAAAGAAAATAAAAGGTGAAGGGAAAAAGATGAGAACCGTAGGACTTATATGTTTCATATATAAGAAGAAGACAAATCAGTAGATTTATTTAAAAATTTTTGAAATGCTATCCCTTTCTGAAGCAACAACTGAAAAAGAGAGACACTTGTAAGGCCTCTGTGTGTGTGTGTCTGTGAACCGCATGTTTCCAGTATGAGTCACTAGACTCAGAAGTTTGAACTTTTCTACATAAAACCAAATTCAGAGGTCCTCTTTTCTCTACACTGACTTGATTAACAGTCAATATCTCAAGATATCTGGGGAGTTCTGAATGCCAATTTGTGCCTCATAAATTTAAAGATATCTCATAGGCCATGTACAGTATGGTAGCTCATAATTTTTCCTACCCAGCGCCATCAATTTAGTTCACATTGATTAGCCCAGTGTAAAATACTTAGGAAAAAGAGTGATGCTGGGTTATGGTAAATTCTTCACTCTTTTATTTTGTAAAAGTGTCAGATTTGAGTCACAGATTTGAAAGAGCCCCAATTTCCCAGCTTAAATTTATTTTTTTTCAAATTAGAGAGTTTTAGTGTTTATCACATTCACAGAAGATCTCACCCAGAGCCTAAGAGATCTGTGCATTTTCTTCATTAAAATCCTTCAGTCCACTCCTTTTCTCAGAAGATGAGGCTCAGACTTCCTTCAGTGGTGCTTGAGCTCTTCTGAGGGCTTCTGCACAGAATCTCTCTGGTGTTCCATACTCTGCACAGCCAGCATACACAGTTCTCCAAAAAGGTTATGCTTGGAATTATTTGTCTGCTTGTACTTATCTGACTCACGCTCCTTCTTTAAAACGCAGGTCAACAGATGTTCACGTGGGGACACTTCCTCTAGTTATCTCTCCGGGCTGCTTTCTCCCCCTACACACCTCCATCTATGCTCGTGCACCGTGTTTAATGTGTTCTGGTGAGAGTTTGGATGTGAAATGCACTCCTGGGCCAGACGCTAAAGAACTGGTCCTCATCTGGAACTACTATTTGGAGATGGTGGAAATTTTAGAAGATGAAGTCTGGTTGGAAGGGTCAGGTTGTTGGGGACATGAACTGGAAGGGTGCCTTTTGTCTCTCTCCCTCTCTCTGTTTGCTTTCCGACTATCATGATGTGAGAATTTTTTTCTCCCTCAGACACTCTGGCCATGATATACTGCCACACTGTAGTTCCTTAATAACCATGAATAACCATGGACAAAGCCTCTGAAACTATGACTCAAAATCAGTCTTTGCCTTTAAGTTTCCTCTGAAGTTTTGACAAAATCCTGGGACCCTAACACATGTTTTAATTATCAATTCGTGTAACAATGTATTCTCAGAAACTGGTAAATAGATGGAACAAAGATCTAAGTTTTATGCGTTTATGCGAGCTACTATTTGAGAACACAAAACATTATGTCTTAAGTACCCTATACATTATGAACTTTTTACAGTGAATAAAACTAAACTTTGATTTGCAATTTGAAGTTTAATTGTATTTAAACTATATACTATTGTTATAGTAAAACATTTGAGTCAGATGTTTTCTGAAGAAGCTAAGTTTATTTAGCTTTTTACTCCACAGGCTACAAACTTGGACCAGTACAGCTTGTCCATCTGGCTATGCCACGATATCATGACATAATGGAAAGGGAATTGGTCTCATTCACAAGGGCCATGTGCACACAGGCAAGGAAGCAAGAGAGAAAGAAATGTCGGGCTCACTGCCTTGTAACAGTCCACTCTGTTAGGAACTAAACCACCCTGTGACCTAATGCTTTCAGAAGAACACCATTAATCCTCATGAGTATGTTGTAACCTCAACTTTGTCAAATGAAAAACACATTTTCCAGCATATGAACCTCTGGGCAGGTGATAAGCTATATCTAACTATAAAAAAAACTCTAACCTCTAAGAGCATTCATACTTTTCAAGATATTCTTTTTTTCTGGAGTAGAATTGATTGGTATGATTGTAGGCTTGTGCCTATTTAATTCTTTGACACCAGGGTAAAGCCAACCTGAAATCTATCTCTTCTGGGTGTACTTATAGTTTTCAAATACCTTGATAATCACAATAATAAATGTTCTCTGAATGCAGTCTTTCCTCAAATCTCAGATTAGCAGTAGGCACAGTTGCACTTAAAGGACTCATCTTTAGAGCAGTGTAAGAGCAGCACGGGAGAGGAAAGACAGCATAATAGTGCTGTTTTAAAGTGACTGCTACTTCGATGTCTGCAAAACAGTTCAACTTTAATGAGTTAATACTTTGACCCAATAAAATAATTTATTTTCTGTCTTCTGTAAAATCAACTCTTATTGGATTGAAAATTTGATGAGACTGACAGAGAATGCTCTTCTTGTCTATATTTCCAATTGTTAAAAGCATAATCAGTCTCTGGCTAAGTAGATATTTTTCTTTTGGACAGTTCTAATTTGGTGGTGATTACAAAATGCTAGGTTGGAGAAGACAACTAAAGAAGTATCAAAAGTGCTTGCATTTTACAGGAAAAAAAAACCCAAAGAAAGTAGTTAATGAGCCATTGTTTTTTTGAAAATGTAGAAGTGGGAGTCAATATAGAAAAGAGGAATTTAATTCTTTAGAATTCCACTGACTTCCCAGACTGGGACACTATCCTTAATTACTTTGGAAAAACACTGTGATGCTGAAATATTCTATTTCATATAGAATGCAGTGATTACTAATTCTTTGAATAATGGTGCTCAGGATTCCTGTACTGTGACATGAGGCCTAGTAGGAGGTTAAGGAGATGCACTTTTTTTAAATTGAATTCTTTTTGTAAATTTAATTCTTTATTGGTACATTTGATATACAGCTCACAATCACATTCAACACTGGGGAATTTGTACCAGCATACGACACAAATTAATTCTCATTTTTACCCATATCCCTATCCACCCCACAACCCTCCACCCCCTATAGACATGTGTTTTCTTTTTCTTTTCAAATCAGATTTATTCTTTCTCCTCATTACTTTCCCCTACCACATTCTCTTTGAATATTTCCTATTTCACAAAATCCATCATACATTCTAGAACTCATTTACATCTACAGGTTCTCATATCAGAGAAAAGATACGGTTTTTGCATATCTGTGATCTATTTATTTCACTTAATAATGTGTCCTCAAGGTGTGTCCATTTGTCTTTAACACACACATGCATATACTCACCCCACACACACCAAGGAGAAATCAAGGGTCTTTTGTCATGTTGTACAACAATAGCCACACTGATAATATTTGATCAAAACATATAAATTTTATTCAATTTTTTGTCAATATGCAAACACATGGGTGAGGCCATTTTACTAGGCTATATTTTTTTAAGAATTATACTTACTTAAAAAATCAACTTAAATTTCTGACCTTTATACTACGTTAGAGGCCAATTTTCAGTAGATAGCAGTTTCCACTGTGACATGTATTATAAATAAATCACAGAATTTCACTCCACACTTCTCCAATTCCCATGCACAAATGCACGCTTGCTTATACTCATAAACCAAATCTCAATTTTCTTTTCAAATTTTATGTCATCTCCCCAATTATTCTGCACTGTTTTAACTTCTCACAGCTCTTCTCTTACTCCTTCTGAGACACTAGAAGTACATAGAGTACTTTCAGAGCAAAATATCTGTTTTAAAGTGCATAGCAAATGCTAATTGGTGTCTTTTAAAGAGCTACAAGCATTGTGTTCTCATTAGACGACAGTTTCAGTTTTCCCAAGTGCATAGTAATCTCAAGGAGGTCTCTCAGTTGTCCTCTGGCATAAAAAAAAAAATTCTCTTAATGATACCAATTAAGAGGTGTGAATGTCATTTCTACATCTTTATTCTGTTTCAGGTCAGCAAGTACAGGACTCAAAACAAAGTCAGAGCAACCTTATTGAAGCTTGTGGAGTTTTGTAGCTTTGAAAAGAAAGGCAACTACTCTAAAAGCATTAGAAAAACTTCATCATATTCTCAGTGTGATATTATGTTATTTATGGTTTATTTTATTTATTGTTACATTTTCTCCATAAAAGAAGAAGAAAATGTGGAAAATGCTTCTCTCAATTTACCTCGTTTTTCTCTGATTAATCTCATGTGAGTATAATGATAAAGTATAAGCTTTTCTTAAAGCCTTTCCAAAGCAAAGCATTTTTATACAATCTTCTTTTGATTGTCCTTTTTAAAGAATAACAGGGATGTTGCTTCTTTGTTGTTGTTTTCTTTTGACCTCCCCCCATCCAAAAATGTTGATTCTATTCTAGTGTTTGCATATGCCCATTCAGGAAGACTCTGTTCTCTCTGCCTGGATCAGATCGTGCCATAGTGCCGTTCAAAGCTGGTTCTGCTCAACCAGGCAGGGAAGATCTATATCTTCTAGATCACCCTGGCTCAGAATTTCAAAATGAAGTATGGAGCGTAGAAAGTAAAGTCACTTTGCAGGAGGCATTTTAATCCTGCAGGAGCTGTTAAGAAATGTTCCCATCTGCGGGAAAGAGTCATGGTTTCCTTACACATAAGATTGATGTTTTCTAGTGGTGGTCAAACAGGAATATTGATAGTTCAAATTTCTAGGATCAGTTTATTTAACTAGTTTTACATAAGCTAACTTTACAAGACATACTTCAGTTTAATCATGAAAAATAAAATATTTTGCATACATTTAGATTGTTTGAAATTTTCTTTTTATTTTTAAGAAACATAAAGCAAAAATGAAAATGTATAGGCATTTGTGTTTCTCTAAATAATACGAGTATCAGAATTCTTTGGGCCAAGCATGAAAGCTCAGAGTTACCCAGAGTTGTGATTGTTGACTTACTCTCTCAGCTTAAATGTGTAGTCAGTTTAAAAAAAAAAAGATCAAAGTTCAATAGAACAACAACAACAAAAAAAAAACCTCCTTGATCATTTGGAATATTTTGCTTTATTTTTCCTGAGTTAGATGTGGGCCACTGAAAACCCATAAAAGTTACCTTGTTTTCTAAGTTCACTAAAAAGTAAACTACAAACTTTATGAAGTCCAATAAACTATTAGAAGCATAATAATATTCAAGGTCTTCCCTATTGTTTGGCTTACTGCATAATGAAGTCTTTTCTGAATATTAGTTCTAAGGAATAGACTAATAAAATCAATTTCTTCAATATTTACCCAAGAAGCCACTATAACCCAGACAATTCAAATTGTGGCTGGAAGACTATATTCAGGACATTTTTAGCAGAACTACTCTGGAGCCTATTTCCATTCCCTAATTACTTCATCTTTCTTTTTCATTGTCAAAGTTATTTTTAATAATAAAGCATAAACCTAATAAAAACTATATTAAAAATAAGGGAAGTTTTATCATTAATAAAAAGTTATCAGATCCACTCCATCAGAAAGGACTAATTGTAAACATTTCTTGTTTAATCTTTCAAAAATTATATATGCAGAGACATTCATAGGTGTATCCATGAACATCCACACATAAAATACATTATGTATACAATGTTAAGTATACTTACATATGTACTTTTTATATAATCATATATTTTAAATATCTTTCCATATGAGCACACATAATTTTTCATGTAACAGTACGTGTAAGTTCTATGTAACAATCTACATCATCACGATAATAGTTTTCTATCATTCTTCAACTATTGTACATACAAATTCTTTACCAAGTTCAGTGCCAGTAGCTTATTTATGTATTTCACTGATATGTGTGTGTAAGTCTATACTATATTTATATACATAGACTTTTGGCCAGTAAAGAACCTTATTTTGCTTTGCTTTGATATATATATATATATATATATATATATACACACACATGTATATATGTATATACATATATGTATATATATGTACATATACATATATATACACACATACATATGCATATATATAAATATAAATAAATTGTCCCACATAAAGATTGTTCTGATTTACACTACCATCAATACTCAGAGAAAAGCTGATATGATTGGGGTGAAGATTTACCTCAGTGGTTCTATCACCTGCCTAGCAAGCCCAAAGTCCTGAGTTCGATCCCTGGTAACCACATACAACAATACTGGGCATGGTGACTCCCACCCATCAGCAATCAGTACCACATACCACAGTGCCAGTGGCTCACACGTGTAAATCCAGCACTTGGGAGGCAGAGGCAGGAGGATTGCTGAGTTCAATCCTTGCCTGGATTACATAGTGAGCTCAGGGCCAGCCTGAACTACAAAGAAGACCCTGTCTCAAAATCAATCAATCAATCTTTAAAAACCATATGCTTTCTATTTCTGAGTAACTACAAAGATCCAGCAACATGTAAGATAACTGGTAGCATGTTTTCAATTATATTACTTTAATTTTCAAGATTTCAGACATTCCAGAAAAACAACAGAGTGTTAAAGGCAGAGAAACAGTCACTTCAAGATTCAGTGTGTCCATACTGAGTCTTCAGTGTGGAAAATAGCACTATGAAGGCAAAAAGGAAACGGGTCCCCAGGACTGATCAAAGATTTGAATGGAGAACTGAGTCCCATGGGGATCATAAAGAAAGAGGCCTCAATGAGGAGGAAGGAAGCAGCAAGCTGCACTTTCTCTCTGAGCCCCAGCTTGTGGCATGGAACTGGCAGCTCAAACCGACAGACGCCCAGTAACTCCTGACAACCCCAGAGGCCTCCTGGAGAAGCACAGCAGTGTGATGGAACCGTGGACACAGAACACTGCAGTGACCGGTGAGTTATTGGGGTTCAGGTGTCCCTCGGACATGGGCCGATAGCCATGTGGAGAGAGGTCAAGTGAGCCAGCTGTGGACCGGCTCCATGTAGGGGCTCCCCAGGTCAATGTGAGAAAGAAGTGAGTTCAAGTCTGCAAGAACCTCTAGGAGCCAAATCCAAGCCATTAAAGAGCTAAGTACAAGCCAGCCTGAGGCAGAAAGAGTGTTTCAGGCTGAATAAATTAGATTCCAGACTCACAGCCAGAAACTCGCCTGAACTTCTGTGAAACTAAGGGTCCAGGCTTCCTGGGATTGTCTACTACCCTGGTGTAAATCTGTGGCTGCTTGCTGGGATAAGTCAACTCTGATTTGGGCTCCATACGCCCACTCAGTCTACTATTTCTTCTTTGCTTCTTGTTTTCCCTTTATTCTTGTTTATTTGACTGGGAACATTGTTTCAGTTTTGTGTCATTCTGGGTATTCTGTTCTGCTCCTGTTTGTTATTGTTCCTTCTCTTTCCCTCTTGTCTTTCTCACCAGTTCCCCAAAGGTCTCATAATCTTACTTTGTTTCAGCTTTGCTTGTAACCCCTTCCACTTCCCTGTCTGTTTTTCCCCTAACCTCATTTAAATTTTCTCCTCAAGGAATAATATCATCATACTGAGGAGATCTGGACTGTATACAGTTTTCCAATTTGTTTTAAATTTTGTTATATAGCCACAAATATAGTTCATTTGGTTAAAGTTGGCAAATTAATATTTACTACATAGACGTAGGCAAAGACTTTGTGAACATAATCCCAGTTGCACAGGGACTATCACAAATAACCTATTAGCTCATCTTATGGAAAATCTTTTTCACAGCAAGAGAAACTACTAACTGAGTGAAGAGACAAAGTGTGGTGGAAAAATTTTACATGCTGTTCCTCAGACAAAGGACTACTATATGGAGTATATACAGGAATTTTAAAGATCAGACTCCCTAAAGTAAAGACGCAGTGCAAAAATAGGCATCTGAAATGAATAGAAACTTCTCAGATGAAGAAGTATAAACAGCAAATAAATATGTGAAAAAATATTCGAAATCAATGGTCGTTTGAGAGATCCAGATGAAAACAACACTGAGATTTCATCTAACTCCAGAAAAAAATGGCTATTATCAAGAAACCAACCAGTAACAAATGCTGGTGAGGCTACAGGGGGAAAATGAATCCCTCTCCTTGGTTGGTGAGAATGTAGACTGGCACAGGCATTGCGGAAATCAATGTGGAAATACATTCCTCAGAAAACTAAATTAGGAGTTCCATTTGACCCAGGTATCCCCTTTCTTGGCACTTTACCGAAAGAACTGTAAGCATCATATTGCAGTGATATATGTATATCCATGTTTATAGCAGCATAGTTTGTAATAGGTAAATCTTGGAAATAGCCCAAATGGCCATCAACCAATGAATGAATAAAGAAGATATGTGTGGGGGGTGTTTGTATACAATGTGTATTACTCTGCCATAAAGAAGGATAAGCTTGAGACAGTACTAGCTAAAGGGATGCGGTTGGAGACCATATTCTTAAGTGGAATAAACTGGGCACACATGTTTAAATACCACCTTTTTTTTCTGGTGTGAGAAACTGAAAATATAAATAAAGACCAAATGTTAATAGATATTTGGAGCTGGGAACAAAACGTTTAAGATGGAGGAGAAATAAGATGGAGGAGACAAGAAAAAAAGTAATAGAAGGAAACAAAGCTTTTATAAATAAGGAGAAGGAGAGAAATTGAAGGAAGGGGAGGGGTATGGGAAGAAAGAAGCAAGACAAATCATGTACAGGTACACATTCCCTACAATGTGTGTTATCATTCTAGATATATAAAATGTTACAATATATTTTATTTTTTTAAAAATCAGAAATCAATATTGCATATACTTTTTGTGATTTACTGATTTTGCATATTTGGAAACAATGTTATAAAGCATTCTTTATTCTGCTAATGTATAGTGGTCAACTTTAGAGCACTGAAATTTCCTTGATTTCTATTGATCAACTTTTCTTGTAGATAAAATTTTTAAACGTTTTATATAGTATGAAATTTGATTGGTTGTGTTTTGTGAGGACTCATTTCTGTTTATAGAATTTTTTCATTACTGGTGATTGAACCCAAGGCCTTCTCATGGGCAACATATCAAGCCTTTTTAAAGATATTTTTGAGATAGTGTCTCAATAAATTGCTAAACTCCCTGAGATAGATTGGAACTTGCAGTCCTCCTACTTCAGCCTCAAAAAGTGTCTAGATTATAGGCATATATCACCAGCCCTGCTTTATTTTTTTCTTCTTTTTTTAAAACTCCTTTTGTTCAGTGTTTTTAGGATTATAGTTCAGACAAATGGTGTATTGCACTTTGCTATGCTACTGCCAACTGAGAACAGCCAATTCTCTGGAAGAAATGAAATAGAAATCAAAAGAGAAAACTTGAAAAAGAGAAAGACAGACTTCTTAAAGACCCAGGGGTAGAAGAATAGAGTAACTTTAGAAACTCTTGAGCAGTCTCACCCAGTGGAAAAATGTGGCTCAGAACTGATGTTTCCCAACTTTCAATTAGCAAGCGAATATCACATGTCAAATCAAATGGATTCCCAGTCAACACCACATAAATGATCCTTGTAACACTAAAAAAGAGGGCAGGACCAAAACGCTACTCACAGAAATCAAGCAGAAGAAATGCTATCTTTTCCAACTTAGACTGTCTTGTTCTCCTCCTCAAAGAAACATGAGCTATCACATCATGTCACCAACAAGAGGGACTTCATCAAAACAAGTAATGACCCAAAGAAGAACTCTTTGTTCCTGTAAGCAATGAGTATCCAGCCAAACACAAAGAAAGAGGCAAACTCAAAGACCATAATTGTACCCACGGGACAATTCTACCTTCTTTCCTCTAAAGATAATTATGGCCAGGAGGTATCAGCAAAATAAAAAACAAATGGTCTAGATCAAAGTACAAACTGAAGATGTAAATGAGTTCTAGAAGGCATGATAGATACTGTGAAATGGTAAATATTCAAGGGGGATGGGTTTAGGAATAAGTAATGAGGGGAAGGAAAAAAAATGATGGTAAGAGCAAGAAAACAAGTTTGTGTTTACGGGGCAGGGGGTTGTAGAGTGGGTAGGGGAAGGGAAAAAATGAGAATTAGGTCGTGTCATATACAGGTAGAAGGTCTCAATGTAGAGTGTAATTGTGATGTGTATATATAATGTTCTGATAAAGATTCAAAAAAATCGCTCCATAATAGCTCCTTCTGGCAAATATATCAATTTTCTCAGATACCACCAAAAATATTCAATGAAGACCCCAGTGGTAACAACCATCCCTCCAAATTCTGCCAATAATATGGTCATTGGACTCTACAAATATGGATGAGAAACTCTGTGCTAAATTCAAATAGAGTGCCTGCCTGCTAAAATAAAAGTTAAATTATGATACTAACATATATTCAAAATGTCCAGAAAAAAAAAACTCACACGAGTCTTGTCAATAATCAGGAAAACTACAACCTGACAAGGGAAGACATTTAGGCTGATACTAACATAAAGATGAATCAGATGTTGGAATTATTTTCCAAGTATTTTGAAGGATTAAGAATAAAAACAAAGCTTTGTTAATCAACCTGAAATCCTCTAAAACTTAAAAAAATGCAGAAATACCTGCAAAAATTTAGATAGCATAAAACAGGATAAAAGAAATAATGAAAACTGAAAGAGTAATAAGAATGAGAAAAATCTTGTTGAAAGGGCTCTACACCACAATAGATATAATTGAATTTGAAAAGCAATCAATAGAAATTACCTAATCTGAACAGTGGTGAGAACAAAGGTCAGAGGAAAAATGAACATCAAAGACTTATGAATAAATAATTTAAGATGCACTGTTATTATTTGGGTCTAGTATGAAAGTAATATTCTTGGGCACAATGTGACACGACTAATCTCTCCAACAAATAGTTGTCTCTTGCCCTGCTATTCAGAGCATGGTATCTGGACAGATGGTGAATTTTCGAAAGCACCATGTGTTCCTTTCTAAAAGATCCCTTAAAAAAAAAAAAGTATTTGTTTTCTCTCACATTTTATGCTAAGGAGCAAGGAGAAGCCACACTGTACTTTCAGCTCTTTGCGTAGCAATCTCTGCTAAGCACCATTTTCATCACCTGTAAGTTTTCCCCTCCCCCCAAGCAACAGCAGGACCCAACTCAGCCAAGGCTCCTGTCACTTTGTCATATGGATTCCTGCAATGCCCAATAATACATTCCTCAGTGCCTTCTATGACCACAGCGAGGGCACTTCTTGCTGCCGTATTTCTTCCGGTGCTCTCATTATGACAGCACATGAACTCTCTAAATGACTGATCATCTCTGCAGTTCTCTTCGCTCGTTTTTTGAGCCTTCACTGAAAACATCATATCATCTGTGTTTCAGGAGACTAAAGGCGTCTACACTTTCTGCACAAGCTCTTCCAAATGTTTTCAGCGAACCCACGTTACTTCATTTACATTTTTAGATAATTGATACAGAAGCACCCCATTGCTCTGTACCAAAATCTTTATTATCAGGGCTGCCATCAC
>PVIC010015744.1:0-34764 GCA_004025085.1 Thryonomys swinderianus
TAGAAGGCTTCACCTTCTCTCCCAGGTGCTCCCCCAGGAAGCTTAGTCTGTTTTGTATTTCTGTTATAGAATATCTGAGACTCGTCTTTTATAATGAGCATACACTTGTTTACATGAGAGTTTTGGAGGTAAGAAAGCCCTGGATCCAGAGGCTCCACCAGGGGGAGGAATCTTTGGTGTGTTATAACTTTGTAGAAAGCATCATGTGCTGATAAAAATGAAGAGAAAACCTAGAAAATTGATACATCTGGAAGACATAATGTAACAAATCAGACACCCAAGCTTAAATACCACTGGTTTCTTTCAAGTACAAAGAAAGAACAAAATTTAAAAAATCGATATGAGAAATCAGGAACTAGATCTTTCACAGTTTGGAAGGTGTAAGAGACCAAAGGTAAGGGAAAGGAAAGAAGGACGGGCTGATTTAAGAGGCACTATGTACATGTTCCATATACCTGCAGTGAATATAAACAATACGTGTTACAAGCATAAACTAAATAGCAATAACAATACTATTATAATGAAAAAAGGGAAAGGGGGTCTAGAGATGGAGAGGGAGACATGGGCAGAAAAATAAAAAGAATAAAAGTACGTTAGGAAGTTGGGTCTCTTCTCTAAGATAAATATAAATATCATGTACTAAAAAAATAGAAAAGAAAGAAAGCTACAAGAATCATGGGATTAGTGTGTTTGAGAAGAGGGAAACTGATGGCAATGCTTTTTTACTGTAATACATTTTTTAATTAAAAATGCTTGAGTGAGCAAGAGAGGGCCAAATGTGCTAGAAGTGGAAACTCATTCCCACAAAAACAGGCAACCATTGGGAGGGTTTGTCGGACTAAATACCTCCCTCCCCAATGCCATTTCACTGGGGATTGTCTCCAGTCTGTGATCTGTGGGGACATACTTAAACCATAGCACAGGCTCCAATGAATCACACCAAATATTCAAAGGAGATCACACAGGAATAAAAGAATAATCCCTGTGACATATACTCAGAAAACCACACATACTGAAGACCCATTCTTCAGGGTAAAGCCACTCAGGAGAGCTCTCTTCCACCTGCAGGGAACACCCCCACCGCTTACCCCGGCTGGCTACCCTCAGCTTTCCTGCCTCTCCAAGGGAAGAAAAGTTGTATCAATAGAAAAGCCAAAATGTAATCACATGAGCCACAGACCATGGACACCAATATTGTACATACAGTAAATGGGCCTCAATCATAAGATTAAAAAAGTCTTTCTCCACTCTGCACCACATTAACAAAGAAAGAGTCCTTGTAAGATCTAAGCTTAGCCTAGCAGGAATGTTTAGGGAAGCTGAAAGTCCAAAGTAAATACAAAGCCATTTCAGTAGATAATTTTCAAGTTTGTCACATGGGGCTTTTGTGGATAGTAAACCTGAACAAAGTCCTAGCCAGATTATCGTACATCCTTGTACAAAGACCTGCAGTTCCTACTACCAGATATAGTCTGAGATCCAAAAACAACAAAACTACAAAGCAAGACAAAAGCAATAGAAAATATAATCTACAGAGACAGAGCATGAGCAAGAACTAGATTCAGATAGGACACACATGTTGGAGTTTTCTCACAGGACTTTTTAAAAATTGTGATTAGCTCAGTGTGGTGGTGCATCCCTGCAATCTCAGACAAGATCCCAATTGTGTTAAAGATGTAAACTGTGGGTGACACTATTCAAGACAACATAGGCTGTCACTGCAAAGGTAGGTTTTATGCAAAAATACGTAGATTTAATAAGCAAATAAATAAAAATTCTAAGAAAAAAACCACCTTAACAGGGGTAAAACACACTATTATTAGGCTCACTAGGTAGGACAGAACTGAATAAAGAGAACATGAAAATTAAATAAAAATTTCTCAATCTCAAGGGAGAAAATAGAAGAAAAACATACAAGATGACCTTCAAGAATATGGGATGATTTCAAATAGTGAAATGAAGGTCAATTGAAAATATGAGAAAGAGAAAAGGTAATATTCTAAAAACACTGGAAGTAATAATGACTGAGAACACTCCCAAATTAATAATAGACAAACTCACAAATGCCAGAAGATTACAGAACACCAAGAAGGATAAATGCAGCCATGAGAGGAGGAGGGGGATGGATTAGAAGGAAAGGAAGAAAAAAATAATGTATTCATGAACATAATGGACATATCATAGTTAAACTGCAGAAAAGCAAAGAAAATAGAAAAGAAAAAACAACTTGAAGGATGGTAGATGAAAGTGAAAATATCTTAGGAGACAGGGGCGTGAAATATTTAAAGTGTTAGAAGATCAAACATACTGGCCTAGAATCCTTTCCCTGGTGGATTTATCCTTCAAAAGTGAAAAAGAAATACTTAATTAGATGGCACCTGTAAGGCCGTCTGCTGGTGGTGAATTCCTTCACATTAAGAAAATTAAAATGTCAGAGACATATCTAAAGAAAATAATTGTTGGAAAGAATGATTTTTATATAAAAAAGAATAAATGTTTGATGACTTCAAAATTGAAAAAAAAAGTTATGTTGGAGGACTTCCAGGAATAAAGAATATCAAATAGAACAAAACAAAACAAAACAAAACAAAAATAGTCAAACTGTATAAGAAATGTACCAAACAACCTCAGGAAGAGTTTAGGGAAAAATGAAAGAGTCCAGACCTAAGTAATTTTAAAGTGACTGACATCTGCAAAACAAAAATCCAAATTAACTGCACATAAACACTCCACTGCAATTTTTAAAAGTGCTTCTTACAGGAATTTTGGGCAACAATTCTAAAGCCATCACACACACACACACACACACACACACACACATACACACACAGTGTGTGAAATTTAATGATTAAACCTAGTTTCCTCTCTACTGAAACAAGAGTTTGTAAATGAGCAAGAGAGGAGAGTGGGCGTGTGGAGAGACCAGCAGACAAGCCCGCGTGGGAGGGCGAGTCAACTAGACTGTGAGGAAAGGATACAGGAGGCAAAGGAGAACATTCACAGCCGCTGACAGGGTACAAGTTTGAACAATAAAGTATACCCAAGTAAATAATATTGCCTTGCAATGCAAAATGAATGTCTCTACTAATAAAAATAAATGATTGAAAAAATAAACAAGGGACAATATACAAATATTTCTGCAAAAAAAAAAAATCTCCCAAAATTTGTGTAGACACTTGGCAGTCAAAGAGTGGAATCAACAGTCATTCTTTGTTTTATTTTAGTTTTGAGACAGGGTCTCGCTTTGTAGTTCAGACCGGCCCTGAACTCACTTTGTAGCCCAGGCAAGCCTCAAACTCACAGCATTTCTCCTGCCTCTGCCTCCCGAATGCTGGGATTACAGGCATGAGTCACCACACTCAGCATTGTGGTGTGTGATACTGATTGCTGGTGGGCCTGAGTCACCATGGCTGGTACTGTTTTATGTAGTTATCTGGATCAAACCAGGGAACTCGCGCTTGCTAGGCAGGCACCAGAACCACTGAACTAAATCTCCGGACCATCAACAGCCATTGTTGATGAGTGTGTGGAATGACTCCCCTCCAGAGAGGAGAGTGACCCAGAATGGGAGTGACTGCAGTGGGGAGAGCTGCAGATGCTGCCTTCTTTAGGTGTCAGGCTGATGTCACCAGAGAAGCCAGTGTACCCAGCAAAGTGGGGGTGCAGTCAGCCCTTTTCTTGTGGCTCTTCCTTTCAGCTCTGTCATCCCTGTCTACTTACTTTTATATACAAAAACCAGACAAATCCCAACTGAGGGACAGTTTACAAAATAACTGGCCAATAATTCCCTAAACATTACAATGATTAAAAGCATGGAAAGTCTGAGACACAATGTTTGTATACATTCTGTGAAGCAATCTTCAAACAAACTTTGGAAGTGAGTATTGAGTATTGTTGATGGCATTTTAAAGGTGGAGGAGCAAATTTAAAGGAGACCGACACCCTGGCAAAATTAATTCAACTAATAAGGAAATCAGAGGGTCTCCTGTTATTCACTCGGGTCTCTATATTTTAGCATTTTGCCCACCCTGGGCCAGTTGGCCAAAGGCAAGGTGGGGAATCTGTAAGTAGTTCATACTAATGTGACCAAGTATGGAGAAAAGGGGAGTGTGCCACTAGTTCTATTTTGAAATTATGTCTTCTGTAATTGGATAATTAATTACAGACACTGCTTAGTTCAGAGAAAGTAATATGAGTATAGACTTCTTTGGAAAAAGTTATGATTATGTTGGTTAGGTCTTCATCAACTTATTTAAGTTATATGTAGCTTATTTTCTTAATTTCAATTTTGAATAATCACCTAACATATCTCCTAACAGTGTATTATGCACAATAGACACTAAGTTGGTGTAAATATGTTTTTTGTTGGGCTGGGAATAAAGCTCAGTGGTGCTGCACCTGCCTGGTAAGCACAAGGTGTGATCCCAGGTACTAGGAAAAGAATGTTTATTGTTGATATCTGTGTTTGTTTCATTTGGAAGTCTCTAGTTATATCTATATCCATTGTTTATCTGATCTCAAGCCCAGCACTTGACCAGAATACTCAAGAAACGCTCAAGCTCTAAGCTGTGAAGCTTGAAATTCTTATATTTTCTACTGGGTAAGAGAGTGGTCCACAGATACATTGAGATAGTATTGTATATGCAGACCTTTCCTAGGTGTTGGGGACCAGCTTTAAAGTACAAAGAACCCCTACATTTCTGGGCATTTCAGTCTCCTGGTTCTCTGAAATACAGAATATGACATCCAGGACTTCTAATGTGCTTCAGATGGTAATGCAGGAAGGGCTCACATTGACC
The DNA here is from genome assembly GCA_004025085.1 of Thryonomys swinderianus. Classification (NCBI taxonomy): domain Eukaryota; kingdom Metazoa; phylum Chordata; class Mammalia; order Rodentia; family Thryonomyidae; genus Thryonomys; species Thryonomys swinderianus. Next base: position 4,800 of record PVIC010015744.1, read on the forward strand.
GCAAATCATCTACATCCAGATGGGTTCCCTTCAGGAGGAAGTTCTCAGGTCAAATGAAATCAAATATCATTTTACTTCTTTTCTTTCAGCAACTAAAAATAGCCCAGTATGCTAAATACATGAAGAGCAATCTAACAATCATGTGTGTACCTATCTCACTACTGGGAAAAATTAGCACTATTAATCAAGTCTTCTGAGAATTTCTTTCTGATATTGCATATGATCAAACACACAGATATTCCCACCTGAAAATTAACTGACTTCCACAGAGTTTACACAATCATTCAGTTGCTTGAAAAGCATTAGAGTCGTTCACAAAAATCCTTTCCATCCATGTAAAATGGTCTGATAGGAACTAAAAGTCTAACCTGTTGTTGAATTTTGTGACTGTCTAGAGCCATACAGCTCCTTCACGGACCACTCACTCTGACACATTTATTGTATTCTGAAAAGAGAGCACTTTTTCCTTCCTACATGTAAGGTGATTTCACTTCAGACAATTTACTCGGGATCATAAGGCCACATGAGTACTGGGGTTTGTGTTTGTCCACCTTGACCCCAAGTCCATGGACATTACTCACCAATCTCGAACTTTCCCTGTGTATGCTGAAAGTTTAGGTGTCTCAGGAATAATGTGTTGGATTAAAATACTGGTTTTACTAAACATTGTCTTGGCAAATATAGGAAGGCTAATTAATTGCTGAGTTTTCTTAATCTAAGTGTATATATAAAGGTAATCTATATGAGTGAATTGCTATGACATGTGATGTCTAATAGACGCAAGACACTGTGTCTCACACAAAGTCATTTCTCAACAGTTAAGTATCATTGTTCATTTTTGCAAAAAGATGATTTCAAACTTCAAAAACATACTCTGTTAAACTTGACGTTTAGAAATTGGGGGAATAAGAGCATTGGCTTTGGGAAGCAGAAGCCATGGGTGACAGGTGCTGCCAATTGCCTCACAGAGCGCTGCTGGCAGGAACTGCACTCACATGATTGTAACTCTGGCTGGGAAAAGCTAAGTCCCCAGTGGCTCAGTAGTCCCCTACCCTCAACACCACAGCAAAGCGAGCCTTTCTCCCTCTGTCCTTCAAGGGCTGCACTTCCCTTGGGCTGGAAATGAGTTCTGAAACTCCGGGGAAGTGTGAGTGGAGCAGCTGTAGTGAATTCATCCATAGTATCTTCCCCAGGTGCCTGGTAGGTTAACAGCTCAGGGCTCTCTTCACCTGTGGTCAAGAAGCACTGTTTGAATTCAGCTGCAAGGAATTGATTTGCATGGGTCGTGAGAGTAACGGTAAATTTAAATTCTCCTTTCTAAGAAGGGACATCATTGATGCTTCCACTACAGCGAGCCCAAGCAGGGTAATGGTATGTATCCTTCCAAAGCAAAAAGACTCCTAGTGCAGAACCAGGGAAATGTAATTGAAAAAAAGACTGTAAAGATAACTCAAGATTTAGGGAGGAAAAACATGTCATTTCTTGACAGGTGAGAGCAGTGGAGTGTTCTAGATTTCCCAAAAAATAAAAGCCTTTCTTTTCTTTTCTTTTCTTTTTTTTTTTTTTTAAGAAAACTGGGAAGAAAGCTCTCTAGATACATGTACTAATATTCCTATTTCGTCTTTCCTGGGGAGAAGTGGGGGGCTGCTGGACAATAACAAAACAGCTATTGCGAAGCCCTCTTCTCTCTTGTGAGTACTGATTCCTGGAAATTGATTCTGAATCAATTCACTGACAGTTTTACAAGGGCTCAGGAACCCAGATATTGCAAAAAACCAACTTCTGTATCTCCTACCAGCCTTCTTTTCTTCCCCCACTAAGAACATAATATTATCTTGAACACAAGGATTTGAAAGAAAATAGATTAAAATATTCTTTCATGTGGGTAGCTCTGGAGGATTTATAAGCATATATCTGACCTTCTCCGAGGAATATTTTGATTTAATCTTTTTTTCATATTCTGCTTTTTCAAGAGGCTCGTTTGAAAGGTCTTCAGGCTGGATGGAATACAATTTGTGAGCAGGCTCCTCCTGAACTCTGAGTTTTTCAAGAGTCTCTCAGGCTCCTCCTGAACTCTGAGTTTTTCAAGAGAAAACATTTTAATGCCATCATCCCATGGATGAGCGTGGCCAACTTTCCCTTCCTCCAGAGATTAGGGATCATTTTCTATGGCAGCCAGTATCAGCCCTTCTGAACCACCTGGTCCTATGCTGATGCTGGCGCCCAACCCTTTGCTATTTCATACCATGAGTCTAAAATAGATTGCATTTTTACAGTGTTTCTTTCTAGAATCTAATATTCTTACTTTATTACATTTGAATATTTGTTCATTGCACATATTTTGGTTTTGTGTTTACTGTTCATCTTGCTTGAAGCTATGGAAAGTCAGGGCCCGCTGTGGGTTCTGCCTGATCTGAGTCACTGGCCCAGGCCCCAGCACAGTGTGAGGACTTAGTGGATGTTTGTTAGCTTTAAAAGGGAACACACCTCCCACAGAACGCTCAGAGCACTTGCTTCTGAGTGCTTCTTATGGTACTGATGATACACAGGCCAAAATCAGTAGCTATTTGTGTGACAGAAGGGGAAGACCCAAACTTATGGATTCTTCCTGCATCTAAATCTGTATGTCACACATAGAGAAGATACAATCGATATATGTTGGCTAATGCTAATCCAGAGTAAAACCTGAAATACCTAAAAGATCAACTCTAAAAAGTTTCAAAGGGAAGAAGAAAATGTATAGACAGTTAACTTACAAAGGCCTTTTGTGTTTGGATAATTAATGTCTATTGAGGAACAAAGAAATCAAACCTGGATCCCCTCTTGCTAAACATGTTAAATTTGAATTTCCAAAATCAATTTCCATTTTATCCTCTATTTAAACCCTAGAGGTTATGGACTTTAAAATGCATTAATTAGGGCCAGAGATTTAGCTCAGTGGCTCCGGCGCCTGCCTCGCAAGTGCAAGGTCCTGAGTTCGATCCCCGGTAACCACATACAATGCTGGGCATGGTGACTCATGTCCACCAGCAATCAATACCACATACCACAGTGCCTGGCATGGTGGCTCACGCCTGTAATCCCAGCACTCAGGAGGCAGAGACAGGAGGATTGCTGAGTTCAAGGCTTGCCTGGGCTACATAGTGAGCTCAGGGCCAGCCTGAACTACAAAGTGAGACACTGTCTCAAAATAATAAAAATACATTAGGTAGACCAATAGGCAGCAGAGATAGGAGAAACTCTATTTATGTCATTATTTAATTGGGTACTACAGAAACCAAAAATACTGCAGGGCTCCTAATGTAATGCTGTTAAAACAAAAGAAAATTTAGCAATTATCTGTCCTTGCCTCCTGCCCACTGAAAAGAATCTGTCTCTGCCCCATTCTCTCATTAAATATTCCTAGTGTGGGAAACCACACCAAGTTGAAAGTCCCTTTTCCTTATGGTTGAATACTGTTTTGAGAAGTATGTCTTAACTGGGCACAGGTGCAAAAGTCTGTAGTCTCAGCATTCGGGAGGCTGAGGGAGGAGGATCGTGTACTCAAGGTCAATTTGGGCTACCTCAGGGCATGAAAAGAGAAGAGAGAAAAGCCTTGGTTCATATGCAATTAAAATTGCTCTCTGAAAAATTTTAAATTGGTTTCTTATCATATCTTAAAATGAATAAGCTCAAACATAATTTAGCAATATTTTAGGAACATTAAAAATAACAATTTCCCCCCTTACAACTCAACAGATAATACACAAATAAATAGTTCTGTTAAAAGTATATAAAGCATCTCTAGCATAACCTAAGGTAGCATGTAATAATGCTAAACACCATGGGGAAATAGATAAGGATCTTTTCAAATAATAGCACGGGAGATAGTATAAGTCATTATTAGCCAAGTAAACATGATACTCTTTTCAGCTCACATACTGATGAAATATTTAGCCCCTGGTGTACACCCCTCTGGGTTTGTAACCCGTCTTCACCTCCTCGTCTAAGCAATGTGCGCTACTAGAAATTTGATTAAGAATGCTGCACTCTGATTTCATGAACTGTAAAACAGAAATAGCAATAGCACGCCACCAAAGATTGTCTTCAGGATGAATTTTGATAATAAAACAAAGCTCTTAAAACCAAACGCAGTGAATAAGTCATCAATAAATGTCAGCCAGAGAACCCTGTTCCTTGCAGAGTACGACTAGGAAAAACAAGGAGCAAATGGGCTCGGAGGAGCCCTAAGCAGGTCAGACAGGGCTCTGTCTTTCCCCGCTTCTGGACCCAGCAAGGGAAAGTTAGGGTTTATAGCGGTGCTAATTCATGGCCGCACGGAAATGGAGGACATGTGTGAATCCGCACACAGAGAACATGAGGGCCCCGGGGAAGGGGGCTTCAGGACTGGCCCCGGGCTTTCTCTAGGTAACTGAGCTGAGACCACCGTGAGCACCGTATCTGGTGGATGCCTCTGCAGGCCTGGGGCCAAAGCCCGGCTGTGCCTGGGATCAGCCTGAGGGAGCCCGCACCAAGAACAGGGCATTTGAAGTGCAGAGAGCGAGGAGGATGCAGAGAATTTGACGAATACAGTGTTGGCAGCTGGTGCAGGGCGAACTCAGGAACAGCACGGCTTGGTGGAGTCCTTCTGGAATTGGAATAAAATGCTGACCTGACTTCAGAAGCTGTTCTTTGAAAGAAGTTGCAATTTGATTGAATTAGTTTGGAGACCAGTGTGTGAATTAGAGCCTTGTTGAAATAGAGCAATTAACTGCAAATTGGGAGAATTTAAAGCTTTTGTGTTTAGGAAAGAAAGAGAGGCCTCCAAGCAGATTGCCGTCTTAGGATGTGAACACCCAGAGCTGTTCCTCTGTAATGAAGGGACAGAACAGCTCCATGTGTGGGGAGGGAGTAGGATTCCCTAAAACCATTCAGTCTCCCTAAAACATAAGCAAGGAAATAATGATAGCAAGTCTTGGGCATGAAGGTGGTGGAGATAACAGTATCCAAATGTTGCTACGATGCATTATGTTTAAAGTGCAGTCCCCACAGCACATTATGAGATGTCTAAAATGACACCACAGTTAAATTTACACTGGAAGAGAAAAAACGTACATAAACTGCCTGCAAAATGCTTAGATTTCACACTGAGTGCATTCAGCAGAGCTGTTGTAAACAGGCTCACAGGACTGAAGGAAAGTAGGGTTAAACAAGATAAGAATGCTACAATGGCATGTTGCATTAATAGGAAACAACGGGAGAGTAATAGAAATATAAAAAATATATTTCTACCTAAGGATGGCATGCATAAATATATAATATAATGATTTTCTTACATACATAAAGTTTATTTGGATAAACAGGAGATATATGTCCCCTAAAAATCATATATAAGCTTATAGATATCTCTGTTCCTTTGAATGAAAATTGTGGAATTAAAAAATAAAATTTCAAAATGTAAAAAATTACTAGAGAATTATAAAATTACATTTAAACTATAATTATTAAAGTGGACAATATATTAATAGAGATCACATGAGAATATGGGACAACGTTGGGAAACAATACCCCCATAAAGGAAATAAAGGAAAGGAAAACTGTGTCTTTGTGAGTGCATGACAGCAAATGACCAGAATTCATTGATTAAAAAAAAAATCTACATTTATGAGAAGCTAACAGAACCCAAAGAAAAATACAGAGATCTACCACATATCATGGCAAAATGACAAAAAATGAAAATCAAAAAGAAATGTTTAAAAGGACCAAATGAGGAGCTTATGATTCACAACAGAATTAAAAGCCAACTTCTGAGCAAAAATGCCAGAGGATAAAGTGTGTGGTAGAACATAGAACCATTTCCTGTTACTTACATTAATTATATCCACCGAGCCACCACAAACACTAAGTTACAAACTGAAGTATTGCTACTGTGGAATACAGAACTCAGTTTTTACTGGGCTGGGATTAGAATACTTTTGTTAGGAAGAAGCAACTTGCATTACCTGTGTCTATGTGCCTATGCCCCTGTACAACACACTTCAGTGTAGGAACCTGCTCTTCCAGTAATCTTTATATTCTGTAGACAAAATGGGTATTTTCAATTTTCCTATAGGCTCCTGAGCTTGGACTTGGCATAGACCTACACAAAACAACAAAAACATAAGCAACAGAATAGAAAACAAAACTAAAGTTCCTCAAAATAACAATGACAAAATGTCCTCAGAAAACACAATCAAGGAGTTAAAGTACAACCTACACGATGAGAAAAAGAAATGTTTTCAAACTATATTTAATAAGAAATTAATGTATTGAATATATAAGGAAAAATCATAATGAAACAGGCCAAAAATCCAATAAGAATTGAGGAAAATATCTAAATTCCTGACACTTTTCCAAGAAAGAGATACAAATGGTCATTTTTTATATCTAGGCATTTATCTAAGAATGAGAAAAATATATGTCCCCAAAGAAACTTGTGTTTGCATGTTCATTGTAGTATTATTGATAATAGCTAAAAGAAAGTAGATTTGAGATGTCAAATCTCAAATGCCAATCAATGGATTGATAGTCCAATTGCGACATATCAATATCACGACTACTTACTATTCAACTATAACATTCCATGACATTGGTAAAGCTTGGAAACATCATAGTAAGTGAACTAAGCTCTCCACAAGAACCATATATTCCAATTGTATTAATACTGAAGACCAGATTAGGAAAACCCACGGTAACAGATACAATTGTTTAAGGCTTGGAGTGTAAATGGAAAGATAGAGAAGTTAATATCTAAAACATGCAAGGCTTCATTTTGAGATGATGAAAATTCTATGAATTGTTGGGGATGACATCGTGGTGAGCAAAGCATGTGACTATATGAAAACCATTGAAAAGTAAGTACTAAAGAAGTGAATTATCAGATCAGTGTATTTCATTAAAAAAGCTATTTTTGGGGGCCAGAGGGTTAGCTCAGTGGTTCCAGCGCCTGCCTCGCAAGTGCAAGGTCCTGAGTTCGATCCCCGGTAACCACATATAATGCTGGGCGTGAAGACACGCCCACCAACAATCAACACCGCATACCACAATGCCGGACCGGGTGGCTCACGCCTGTAATCCCAGCACTCGGGAGGCAGAGACAGGAGGATTGCTGAGTTCACGGCGGCTTGCCTGGGCACCATAGTGAGCTCAGGGCCAGCCTGAACTACAAAGCGAGACCCTGTTGCAAAAAAAAAAAAAAAAGCTATTCTTTGAAAAAGGCAGGAAAGACATCTTTAAGGAAGAGCCTTGGATACTAAGACCACTCAGTAAGGACGTTGGTGGGTATAAAAGAGAGGACAAAAACATTACAGAACAGGAAGGTAGTGCAGATGCCCTAAGCCTGGGAGAACCATTGCACTGCTGGAAGGAGAGAGACAGGAGAGAGAGAATATGAGCATATGCTTGATAGAAAATAAGCAGGAATCTGATGTCTCCATGAAAAGCTGCAGACTTATTCCTAAATGAAGGGGGTAAAATGGAAAAGCTCCTGAAGGAGAGATACATGATCTGATAGGACTCTTAAAAAAATATCCTGTAGGGCCGGAGGGTTAGCTCAGTGGTTCCAGCACTTGCCTCACAAGCATAAGGTCCTGAGTTCGATCCCCCGGAAACCACATACAATGCTGGGCGTGGAGACTCACGCCCACCAGCCATCAATACCACATACCACAGTGCTGGGCGTGGTGGCTCATGCCTGTAATCCCAGCACTAGGGAGGCAGAGGCAGGAGGATTGCTGAGTTCCAGGTTTGCCTGGGCTACATAGTGAGCTCAGAGCCAGCCTGAACTACAAAGCGAGACACTGTCTCAAAAAAAAAAAAAAATTCCTGTATATGTGTATAACGGACTGAACAGTTGGAGGGGAAGAAAACAGACCAGATAAGTATCTGGAGAATCAGCCCTTTGAGCGTACTTCCCTGAGTCTTCTGTGTCCTTCCTGCAGCAGACAGGAAGGGGTGAGGGCCCTCACTGCCCGCAGACTCAGGGAAAGCCAAACCGATGGGCTGTGTGGAGCCTCCAGCTCCTGGGCCCGGTGAGTGGCAGCCGCAGCCAGTAAGCCTGGCTTAGGCCATGCACTCTGCACCCTGCTCCTGCAATGCCAGTGCCATGGTCCCGTCCTGCCCAGGATACAGGAACTTAGTAGTTTTACCTGGAGAAGATTCGGGGCACAGATTCCTGACTAGGGCCAGTTTCTTCACTCCTCTTGCACTATAGCTGGTACTTGTGAAATGAGATTCATGTTATGACTCCCTAGTCTGTGCTGGGGCATTAATTTTACAAGATCATAATGGGGCAGCTTCTCCAGAAAAGGCCAAGGGATTGAAGCCATGCTCTTCTGAGCTATCCGAACATGGGCCATGTGGAAAACAGTTTCAAAATGGACTTTTACAAGATCAGCTGCTATACTTGAGACATATGCTTTTTTACTACTGGCCCCAAATCTACTTCTCCAGCCTCATTTCCTTAGATTGTAATTTCCCACCGGCCCATAGGCTTTGGGCGAGCTACATTTCCTCCATCCTCAGAGCATGTAATATTACCTTTTAATAACTTCACATCTCTTGGAACTTACTGTGTTTTTATATGTAACGTCTATTCCTATTGGTTTACCCCATGAATGCTAACTCACCCTATAATGCTCTGGAAATGGGACCTATTTTCAGCTGTCCTCTTGTACCCCAGGCCCCAGAAGGCCTTGAGGAAAGTTAATGCCTACCTTCAGCTACAGTCTATAATAATTTGTTTTATATTTTATGAGTTTATTTAATGCCATACCAATTATAGGATGTGTTACTTCATATATTATGTTATACTCTGTGTGATTCCAGAAGACCTAACATTTTAGAGGTAGGAGAGATGTGGATTCTTTTTTCGAAAGCCTTTTAGAAGCCAGGCAATTTGCAATGCTTATTATTAAACAGTCTACACCCACATTTATTTATTCAACTACAAACATTTGTGATCATCTACATGAGGCAGGTCTTGTACTTTACTAAAAAGTATTAATTAAAAGATACAGGAGAGAATAGAATAGAAAAAATGTTTTCAATTCAGTAGCCATGAATGGTTACCTTTAGAACACTGGATTCTTATCTTTAATGAAGACATTAAGAAATCCCACCCCTGAGTATTTCTATTAAGGCCTATTTAACAGCAGTCCTGAGCATTCAAACATCATGGAGCCTTTAATTGCCATTCCAGAATGCTTTTTAAAAACTTTTATGGACAGTGTCACTTAATGTGGGAAAGCTACAATTTATATGTATGCAAGTAAACAGATTAATGTATGAAAATCGTAAATCTATAAGGCAATTAAATTGTGCACAAAATACTACTATTAGACAGAGCTGCAAAATGAAAGTCACACAGAATCGGTGGGGCCAGAGGAGTCCAGGAGTCCAGGAGTCCACACCAGAGGTGTGTCAGGGCGACAGGGGAAAGGTCTGGAGGGAGGATGCTCCGGGCTGTGCACCGTGAGGGGGAAAAGAGGAAATCAGATGAGGAATGGAAACGGCTACTTAGGAAACAGAGTTGGTTGATGTCATTACAGAACGAGAAACGGGTTGAGAGAGTGACCTGAAAGAGGAGAGGGCAGACGACAGAGCTGCTGGCTGGAGAAAGGCAGGCCTGCGCGCCACGCCTGCCGGAAAGCCTGCTCATCCCTCCAGGTGTCCTGTGTCTGCTGCAGTTCCTGACTCTCACTGTGTGCTTACCCTGGTTGCAGGCCAGTAACCTGCCCTCCGGCTTTCCCCGGACACTGCCCCTGCCCTGTGTGATGCCACCGGAGCTCCCAAACCACTGCCAGCTCGCGTGGAAATCGCGAGCATGGCTGCCACGGGGTCAGAACTGAAGTGAGATTTCACTACCAACCTAAATAAATAAACAGGAGCCAGAGGCTATATAGCAGCTGAATGAGATTTCTCTTATGTGTATCAGTAAAAATACACGTTTTCATTACTTCTCAGTCTAACTGCTGATTTAAAAATAAGATCTCTTCCAAATCTCCAGTTCAACCCTATAATTACAGGTATGACAAATGCTTGTGAGATGATGTATTACTGGCATGGCTTTTCAAATCATCATGTAGAAACATGCAGTCTAATATAGCTAACAAATCCATCCAAATTCCTCGGGTTTTTCTTTAATTTACAGTATAGTTCTCTCCTAGGGAGACACTGCAATCACCTATCTGAGGCCCGAAAAGATGAATAAATACATATGGTAAAAGTAAATACTGTTGCATACAAAGCAAACCATCAATGAAAGCATCATGTACCAACAGCACTAGTTATGTATCATAGATATATGTATTTTTTGTCTTGCCTCAATCAAATGACTTGACATAAAACAAAGTGTTTTCTCAAAGAACTAGGGACATTGGATAACAATACTTGGAAATAACATTTAATATTTTTTTAAATAAGTAAGATCCTCACCCAAAAGAGATTTATTTTCTTCCTAATACAGAACTACACAGAAAATTATAGCATTTCTTGATTTCTGGTAATCTCAGATCATATATAATATAATTTGTACTTTATATTGTTGTATCACATGCCATCTATAAAGTAAAATGTGGGGCTCAACCTAATTCAGTGCTCCAAGAGAAAATGTCCCAGTGAGAGGGATTCCCTATCATAGCATGGAAACTTTTACTTCTTAGAGACCAACTCAGAAGAAGTAGAACTTGTTTTACCTTACATCTATCATGAATGAGATACAAGAGTTACACCTGCAATAGAATTGCTAGTCATAAAGATATAGCAAGTATCAACATAGCTGCACATTCACCTCACGTGTCACACACTATTCAGCCAATTACTAATCCTTTTGACTTGATAATACCCCTACTTATTTCCCCAGCCTAATTTCCTTCTTCATCTTCACTTGCAAACACACTGGCCTTTTGAGATGCCTGGACAGCCCTTGCTGCTGATAATCATGCTCTGAGATATGAGGAGGAAAGGAAGAGTGTTCTTCATCACAGCAATGGTACAGAGATGCCTCTACTATGCCCTTAGGGATTGTCTAACTCCACAGCAGGAAGAGAGATTAAACTTGTGTGCCTTGGAATATCTTGTGGCCATGGTTAGAAATCTAAGTTCTGTTATCTACTTGCTATGAGATCACTGGCCAGTTTTTTCACATGTAAAATAAAGATAACAATATCTGCAAATTACATCCAGAAATTTTTTCAAATAGTGTTTATGAAGTGCTTATTATACATCACTCATTGCTCAAGTGTCTCATTTATTGTAACTATTTAATTCTCATACCTTACTGATAACTGACTCCCCAGTTTATATAGGAGAGCAACTTAGGCTCAGAGGCATTAAGCAAGTTCTTGTCAATACAGAGTGAAGAAAAAGTCCAAGATGCCCTATTGGTGTCAAATTCCTGGCCTAAACCTCTCTGGTATGATGTTAAAATGTACCCTCTTCTGGGTTTCTGCCTCTACTGCCTCTGCTCTCCCTCTACCTCCTGATTGCTGACTTTCTTCTGTCTCCCCAGCAGCATGCTTTGCCTTTTCTCTCCCTCAGCACTTAGCCACTGCGGAGCAACTCTGCAGGTAGAGTGCTTAGGTACACTGCATGCTAGCAGTGTGTCCTCTCTTATTCTGACACCCAGTTCAGGCTTGTTCAAAGAGTAAGTGAACAATTGAAAGACCACTTACAGCTCTGTGAATCACATTTCTTCCCAGCAAAGCCAGTCAGCATGAAGTTCATAATAAGCAAAGCAATTTATAGCTGCCTAGACAATATTCATTCCCATTAAAGCTACCTAATTTTCATTTGCTACCAGACCATTTCTAAGATTATTTAGGCATTAATAGCCAAACTTCTGAACACACAAGCAAAAATAATATATTTATCAGTTTCCTTTGCAAATCTAAATGCTCACTGACAGTAAAGATGAAAGGTGTATGAGTGAAGTCAGGTGGATATTGCTGGAGATGTTTTTACTTTCCTGATGGCCACACCCACCTTTTCTTTGATGCTTCCTTGTGAAAAAAAAGCCATCTCATGAGTTCTACAATGAAATTGTATTCTAAGAATAGTGAAGAATAAGTTACAAAGGTGATGGCAACCTTTGTCCAAAGTAGTTGTACCAGTAGGGAGGTACTTACCAAGTGAATCATAATTTCATGAGTGGGATCATTGAATTAAACCAATCTGATCATTTTGTAATACACAATGCAATGTGTCATTAGATGTTAATACACATTTGAAACAAATGATTTCTCTGTTCATTTTCTCAGAAGGGTGAAAGAATGTACGTACAAGAAAGGTAATCAAAAGGACATATTCTAATTTGGCTCTAAAACTAAAATGATTACATCCAAGCACTCACAAGCCTTTTACCAGAACAATAATGACAAACTTTGTTGAGCATGTTGTAGGACCTGAGAGGTCATTGTGCTTAAAAGTGAATAATAAACTACATGTTTATTTACTATTGTAACAAGCAACTCAAATATCAACAAGGATATGATCTTCAACAACAGGCTAATAGTTGGCATCCACCCTACCTCTAAATGAGTTACACCTCTCAGTGGAAAAAGGAACATTACAAAAGTAGAAGCTGTTGATTTCAGTTTAATTTGATCTCCTTGAGTTTCAAGTTCCTCATGTTTAGTTTAGAAATAAACAGCAATGAGATCTTTCTAATTCAGTTGATGATGAGAACCTAGTCATGTACTTCTTGAACCCCAGAATGGTTTGCAGATATGAAATCTTGTTTCCACTAAACCAAAATTATTCTATAATTTCTATTTGATTTAACAGTACCATTTAACTCATTAGGAAAATACTTGTTAATGGAAGGTAGCACTGAGGATAGTCCTTAGAAATGCCTTCAGGGAACTTGGAAACCTAATAAGAACAGACAAAATTAATCAGACAATAACAATGTAATTTGAGACTGTGGGATGTACTATGATGGAGAAGAGGAAGAAGATGTGATAAAAAGTAATTTCTGGTTTTATCTGGTTATTTTTAGCTGACCATAGTCATTTTATTCTTCAGTTTGTCCCAGGAATACGAGTATTTTGAGAGTACAACCACAGAAGAAAGAAGCACTAGATTGTTCCTCATAAAGCTTTTCTTATTATTATCATAACCAACATCTGATGTCAAAACTCCTCTGGATCTCTCTGTAATTTTCCTAACTAGAACTTCTGCCTTGTAAGTTTCAAAGAACTAGTAGTGTAGGAGGAGAAAATTATACAGCACTTTACTGTCCAATGAAACATCACTGACAGCTGTTGTTTCCCAACTGTCTTCTAGCTGCCTGTCTGCCTGTACTGTCATGACTATTACTCACATGAAATACATATTGAGAATAATAGAGTTTTTTAACCTGCAAAACAAGATTAAATCTCCCCAAAATGATAATTGTAGGAGATGAGAGCCCAGACTACTTAATATGGATGTTTCTGAGAAGTCTTGAATTAATGTTTTTAAAAGAAATATTATAGACATACATGGTTATGATACATGATGAGTGTATTCATCTCATATGGTGTCCTGGTTCATATACATGTGATGTCTTCACTGGTTTTACTTCCCATCACCAACCCTTCCTCACATCTTTTCCTATCTCCAGATCACCTTCTGGTCTCCACAAAGCCTATTTCCCTCTTTCTTACTATCCTACTTTAATTTGCTCTTTAAATTATGTATACTTTGTGCTTCTCATATAACAGAAACCATGTAATATTTCCCTTCTTATATCTGATTCAAACTAAACTGTTCCATCATGGTACTATGGCACAAGGTAAGAATTTGTTTGTTTGTTTTTGGTACCGGGATTGAACTCATGACTTTGTACTTGACAAGCAGGCACCAGAACCCCTAAGCTACATCCCCAGCCCAAGCAATTTCCAAGTAAGCATTACAGACATGAAGCATGGCCAGTTTTGCTAACATTTCTGAATAGCTTTTGTAATGAAGTAATTAGCTTATCTATGTCTAGCATCCTTTATCAAAGTTCGAAACCTAAGAAACTTCTCAAAGTGATGTAATATATGATTCCAATCACTCAGCTCTGAATATATGCCTGAGGGGAAATGATAACTGATGATTTATACCAGCTCTAGTCAGATGTTCCTCTCTACGGCTTACTCTATTCTTGGCACATGCTTGCTGGTCTCTGCACCGCAACACCTTCTGCAACACGTGCACAATTCCTAGGCAGAGTAAAGATTCTCACTTGTGGTCTCCTGACCTCCTGGGCTGTCACCTCATCCTTTTGCTTGTTATTCTGTATTAAAAAGAAAAGAACTTAAAATCCATTCATGAGTGGTCTGTCCATCTATACTTGTCTCAACAGAGAATATAAAACAATTTTTAGAAGAGGAGAAAAAAGACATTGTGGAATTGAAATTTTCAGTAGATAAAAAAAAAAACTCAACACCTTAAAACTAGATGGGAGGTGGCAAAAAGAATCAGTACATTTGGAGGAAAGTATAAAATTCATCAAATTCAAAGAGGAAAGAAGAAATAAATATTGATGAACAAGACATAAAAGCAGAGACATGAAGAAAAAGGTTAAGCTCTACAATGAACATAAACTTTGAATAGCAGAGAACTGTAAAAATTAGGGAGAAAAACATTTGAATGAGTTGATTTCACACTACAGATTTGGTGAAAAATGTTAAATCACAGCTCTAATGGGCTCAACAAACTCAAGTGAAAAGAAAATTATTTAAATCAGACAGCTGAAAGTCCTAGAGTAATAATTCTGAAAGTAGTGAAAAAGGCTTTTGAGAATGACTTTACACTGTAAAGAGTGGAGCTTAGAAAAATTATAATATATTTTAAAAGGTATTTTAAAATTGTCAAATAATATGTATTCCCCTGCTAGGTATACACACAAAAGAATGAAAAGAATCATACCACAGTGACATATGTGCACCAATGTTTATAGCAGCTCAGTTTGTGATAAATGTTGGAAACAGCCCAAATGCTCATCAACAGGAGAATGGATAAAGAAGATGTGCTTTTTAAAAAATAAAATGGAGTATTACTGAGCCATAAAGAATGATAAATTTAAGTCATTTATACTCAAATGGATACACCTTGAGAACATACTCATAACTGAAATAAATAGCACACAAATGAATAAATGCCATATCTTTCCTCTAGTGTGAAAAACTGAAGGTGTAAATGAATGCCAAAATGTATGATAGGTAATGTGAAATAGGAAGAAAATGTATGAAAGGAAAAGGGGAAGAGAGGGTAGGGGAAAGTAAAGAAGGGAAAGAAAACATTTGATTTTTCTTTTTAAAAAGAGAAACAAAACTTATGTATAGGAGATGGGGGTTGTAGGGAGGGCAGGGGAAAGGGGAAAATGAGAATCAATATGTATCATGTACAGGTACAAATTATCAACATTAAATGTAATCATAATGTATATATGTATAAGAAATACTAATAAAATCAGTTTAATAGACTAATAGGTTTTATTTCTAGATGTATATGATAAGAAATATTAAGGGAAATTAAATGATAGTTCAGATATTCAGAATATCTCCAAGAAACAGCAGAAATGGAAAATGCGATGTAGTACTGACTTTTATATATTTTCTCCTGCACTTGAAAAATACATGATAATTTGAAGCAACAATGATAATGGTACATCCTTGAGTTTATAATGTATAAATATATTTTTGTGTGATATACAAATACATAAAAAGCTCAGAATGGAAATAGGTACAAGAATACATAAAACAAGACCAGTTTCTATATTACACTGGAATTACTGCTAAATTAGAAGTAAGTGGAGAGTGAGTACAGCAGTGAAGGATATGGAAGGGAAACCTTAAAGCAGCATGAACAGCAAAAAAGTTGCAGGGAACTATGATAGCTAGAAGACTAGTAGAGGAACTAAAATGTCTTAATAGAAATAATTGCCTGACATAATCCTAGGCACTGAAGACCAGAAAGAAAATATGAGATATGAGTTAAATTAAAATACATAGAAAAAAAATGTAAACTCAACAATGAAAATCATTACATTAAATCTGAAAGGACCAAATCACTCCAAGATATTGGTTTTTCTGAATGGATGAAGTGAAGATTTACCCATGCATAGCCTCTATAATGACGACATGCACTTTAAATTAGAGGTAAAGTACTGCCATTAAAAAGAATAAATAAGTAAATATAACATAAGAGAGGCACTTTAAGTTCAAGTCAAATATCCTGAAATCAAAGAAGAGATTAAGGAATACCAGTTGTAAATGGTATGCAGGACAGTTGACATGAGATTGGACAAAACAAGCTAACTCGGGGAATAGTAAAAAGGAACTTTCTAAATCTTAAAGCAGGAAAACATAGTGATCATAACAATTATCTTACTCTGTAAATAGAGCTACAGAATAAACAAGACAAAAATTACCTAGTTGAAAAGATAAATAAATAAATCACCAAAATCAAATATTTCAAGATTTTCTTCTCAAGAATTTATAGAACAAGAAGACAGAAAATCATAATCAATCACTTTTCCTCTACAACATATCAGACATGGAATGCTCACCAAGAGATGCCATATGCTGACATGTAAAAAGTATGTATTTTGAAAACTGAATTCATACAGTTTGTTAACCGATCATAACTTTATGTTAAGGTAAGAGTTTCCTTCTGTATTGTTACAGCTTCACTGAGGCAGAGTTATTGATAGGAGACTTGCCCCCTGAGAGAATTTCCATGGCTTCTACTGCTTGACTTCTTCCTGGTCGAAGGAAAGACTGCTGTGGGAAAGACATGCCAGGATACAAATAGAGAAAAATCTTGGTTCTAGATAATTTACAACTTCAGAGCCACACACGTGCCATTACATGTAAAGAGTATTAGCATATTTGTATAAAATAATACATTGTTATAATTGGCCATGCTAATCATTTTTAGATATTTAAGAGACAATGTTAATGAATAAAGAAGCTCATATGGATGCAGAGAGATTTCAACAGCCATTCTTTTACTGTAGAAGACCCATCATATAAATTCTGAGGTTTCAAAAAAAAAATCAGTTTTGATCCTGCTCTCTCGATAGGAACCTTGTCAGAGTGCATAAGGAATCAGTTGTTTGCTTGTGAGTGAAATTCACTTTTAATTCAATGATTAGAACATAAAATTTTCATACAATATCAGAGTCTGAACTGTATATAAACTTGTAGGATATTACTATTTGCCAAAAATGTTTGAAGCGGAGTCGCTGTACTAAGCCTCAGTCTACCTTTACATTATCTCTACATATCAGATGATAATTACAGCACACAAGTGTTTCTGGGGAACATATAGGGGATTTCACATATGCTCTATTAGTAGATCATCTGAGAGGGAAACATTGCCAACAACCAATGAAAGCAAATTCCTTTCTTTGCTCTGACTGTGTCTTACTCTCCACAACTTTACTTCACACAAGCTCATTCTCTGCTCTACTCAGTTGGGTCCTTGGCTCCTTGCTTCCTGCATCTGCACAGCCAGTGCAGGGGTCTGTTAGTGCTTTATTCGCTACAAGTTCATCTACTCATTTCCAAGACAATAACTATCAGAAGGTCAGTCAGAAGTGATATTTGGACTCTGGTATCTCATGTCACCGACAACTGATCAATAAACTGAACCATTTTTAGTTTCCCCCATTATTTCCTATACTTTCAGTGCTATCGCAAATTAGGAATTGTAGGCATTTTTAAAAAAAATGCTGTTTTCTAAAAATCTTCCACAGAAAAGTGATGAAAACGATAAGAAAAATGATTAGTCTTATAATCTTGTAAAGCTATACTGAATTAGTCAAATGGTTATAATGAACTCTCTTTATTAATAGCTTTCATTTTCTCAGGTCCACATTACTGAGATTTAGCTTGATTGGTATGTGACAGACATTGCTCAAAGAGTGCATTATGTAAGAGGTAGAACAATGATCTAATCCATTATCTTGTGGCAACTCTCAGTGAGTGGGGACAATCTGCACAAGTACATCTCTAGAAAAAGAGAAATCTCTCTGCTAATATTATTCAGAGATGAAGGATGCGATAGACAATAGCCTTTAGAACTAATTAAACATAATTGTGCAAAATGTCTCCCATGACTTGTTATAATTATCTTATATTGAGGCAGCATATGGCTTTGCAAAGAAAAGTAATGATTATTTTCCATATAGCAAGGATTTCATTTTAAATTTCTTTCTTCAAGAATTTTTCCTTTTTCTTTCACTACTGATCCAGAGAAATATAATCATTTGGAGAAAGAAGGATGAGTCACTCAGATTAACTTTATACTTATTTATTCATATGTTATGAAATAAATCAGACACAAAAGCTTAAATATCACATAGTGCCTATTATTTGAGTTAGGCAACACACAGATAGAGCACAAGAAGTGATGGATGGAAGCAGACAAGAGGAGAGATCTCTTGTAAATGGGAATGGGTCCAAGGGAATGTATATTTATTTATTTTATGTAACAGGCTAATATATACTCATCACATAAAGTAAAATTGATGATTTTTTGGTTGATGTTTACACACTACAGAGTTTAGAATGGGATTATGTAATGAAATTTGTTTCTCATTTCAGAAGAATATCTAGTGGTATAATTAACAATGAAAATGTGTCCACTTATTAAAGTAGTATTACGTTGGTGACAGGCAATTTGGGTATCACTACCACTTATATTTCATGTTCAGTTATTTCTGAAAGTTTACCCAAAGCCTTTCACATCTCATTGATTAGTTATCTGAAGACTCTTACACCAATCAGCGACAAGATAGGACTATAGGTTTGGCTTAAAGTAAGAAGTTTCCCTAATAGAACCCTGCACTTACCCTTTTTCTTTGTATCATCCTTGATTAGTTATTATTTAATTTCCCCCTGGCCACAGGTACGACTTACACGTAATAACTCATTTAAGCTGTAAACCTTATAAACAACAAAAAGCAAACCCAAGTCAGCCGAGGCCTCGTCATTGAGGTCTACTTGCCTTTGGGAACATCTATGCAAAGAGTAGTCTGTGACCTGCATTTGTGCTTTCATTTCATGTTATCTTATTTCTGACAGTTTACTTAAAGACCTTCACATCTCATTGCTTAGCTCTACCACTGAGCTTATCCCCAGCCAATAGTTTTTTTTTTTTTTTTTTTTTGAGACAGGGTCTCGCTTTGTAGTTCAGGCTGGCCCTGAGCTCACTATGTAACCCAGGCAAGCCTAGAACTCAGTAATCTTCCTGTCTCTGCCTCCTGAGTTCTGGGATTACAGGCGTGAGCCACCACGCCTGGCACTGTGGTATGTGGCATTGATTGCTGGTGGGCGTGAGTCACCATGCCCAGCATTGTATGTGGTACCGGGGATCGAACTCAGGACCTCGAGCTTGCAAGGCAGGCGCTGGAACCACTGAGCTAAATCTGGGGCCCCCAGCCAATAAATTTTGTATGTCCCATATTTGGGAAGTATTTTCTTGTATTCCTTCTAAGCATTTTAATAATATGTTTCATAGCCATATTTTGGATCCATACTGTCGAATACAACCAATTACTACAGAGTTTGAAAAATATATCCACAAATACATGATCTCCATCTCTGATTGGATACAAGACTTTGTTTCTTTCTTTCTCTCTCTCTCTTTCATCCTTCTCTTCTTTATTTCCTTTTCCATACTGGGGATCCAATTCAGGACCTTGTACTTGCCAGGAAGGATTGAGACTACCGAGCTCCATCTCTGGCTCAAGATATTCTGATTCTCTAATTTTCTTCAGACTGAAAATTACCCATGTAGCATTATGTCCACTGTCTTTATCTACTAATGGGTCATCAAATTTTTCCATGTGGGCTGAAATTGGTAATAATGAACATTAAGACGCTGGCTAAGCAAGCTTTCTTTTATTGCTGCTATATTTTATTCTGTCAAGAATTTATATTTCTGTTGGAATGTATTGGGTTCTATCAGATTTAATTCTATTTGGGAGTGAGTCTATTTTTTATTTTGCAGTTAGTTTTATGTTATCATCCTTAATCTAGGATGTTGTCCTTACCCAAAGTTATGGCATTTCCAGGCCTTTCCAGAATGTTTGAATTGCTTACATTGCTCTCCCCATGACAGTTAGTTGAGGATTCCAATCTGTACAAGCACCATGGCAAATCTATCACCAGCTTTTAGTTCCTTATCCAGAGCCCTCTACTAAATCTCATGAACTTCCCAAGTAGCTGGTAGCTTCACAGAGATCCACAGAAGTGAATGAAAAAGAGGATTAAGTATTGAACATTGGAAATAGTATATATTCTCTGTGGTGTCACTTGTGTAATGTCAACATTCAGCTATGGAGAGTCATCATTTCTTTTTTATTGACATGACAAAAGCTTGTACTAATTATTTAAATTTCTGAAATATTCCACAAAGCTTCCAATAGGGAAATGTCTTTCCACAGCTGTTTTTTTCCAGCAATGATTTCTTACTTTTCATGATGAAATTTGACTATTCTCTGTTTAAAAACTGTCCTCTGTGAAACTACACAGTGAGACATGATGAGTTGAATAATTATCCATCTGATGATTAATGACCAGTACTTAGACTCATTCTTAAACTTCTCTTGAGACACAGTGATCCAGCTGCACAGAAGTTTAATTTAGGATGAGCAGCTCCCATACATGCTGCCTTGGGTTAAATTTCCATGTAACTTATCTCTCTAGCCTTGTGGTTCTCAGCATATTTGTATTAGCAGCAATATAAATGTGGCATAGTGTAGAAAAATCATTTTTATATTTACAGCTTCAGATTGCAGCTCTTCATCATATTAATTTTCTTCCCTGAAATATGACTCTGAGGTCATGTTTTCACGGGTAAAGTAGGGTAACTGCAGAAACAACAATGAAAAGCAAGACAGGCAGCACTCACTTCAGTGATGCTCGTCACGTGTGCCTGGAGTGGCTCAGTGCAGGTGGAGAGAGGCCACAGACTACTCTTTTGACAGATGCTCCCAAAGGTGAGTAGACATCAAAGGTCAGGGCTCAGCTGACTTGGGTTTGCATTTTTGACTTCTGGACAATGCTGCCTTAACTAGGTTCATTTATCTTTAGAAGAAAAATTTCTCAGGGAATCACAAAAGATGAGAATATAATTTTTAGAGAAGGTAAACTAGAATTAAATCTGAAGAATATTCAATTACATGAATAATCACAGAAAGATAATTACCACATATTTTTCACTTAAATGTGGACTATAAGAGGAATGAACTCCTCAAGCAGTAGAGAGTACAGTGTTGGCTACCAGAAGTCAAAGAGTTGAGGGAGATGAGGGTGATATTTATCAAATATATAAAGCTTTAGTTGACAGAAGAAATAGTTTAAAAAGACGTATTATAAAACCTAAATATAATGGTTAGTAACAATGGATTATACTCTTAAAAAATACAGATTAGGTGCTAAAAGCTCTCATCCTTTAAAAATGATGTGACTAAGTGGATATGTTTATTAGCTCAATTTTGTCCTCCACAATTTTGAAATATTGTTATCTGCAGTCAAATATGGAAATTTATCACTAAAAATAAAAGAAATAAAAGATAAACTTGGCTCAATGTAATTAAAAACTCTACCCATCAAAAAACTATGAATCATGGAAAAGACAACAGTACAAGAAAATTCTTATAATATGCGATCTGGTAAATTTCATGTAACTAGAACATAAAAGAATAAATATAAACAAGAAAATGACAAAAATTCTTCATGAATAATATGCCCAAAATGCATGAGCAGAGATAACATGAAATAAGGATTTTTTAATGGGACATTTTGATAATGATGTAGAGCAACTAAAACTTTGATAATGACATTGGTATTATACAAAGTTGTGAAACATAATACTGTTACAAAAGTACTTTGCTTTTACTCATAATGTAAAGCATAGCCTGAGTCGATGGCTCACTGTTATGAATGAACCAAAGAGAAATGAAAATGTGTGGTTCTTATAAAATTACATAACGATTTTATAGTTTTTAAATTAAACTAGCCATATATTGGAATCATCGAAGTTCTAACAACCAGAAAATATGTAAACATATTTTCATATGTGTATAGATGTTATTCTGTAAAAGGATAAGCTATTCATAAACTTAGTGACATTATGCATTTAAATCATTATATTAAATGGAAAGAGCCAGACATAAAAAAATGTGTTCATATTGTGGGGTGGAATGTTATTTACAAAGTTCAAGAATAGACAAGGCTAATGCATATTGATATTATAGAAGCAGCTGCCTTTAGTAGTATCGGGATTAGCACTGAACAGGCACAAGAAATGTCAGCAGATGGAATCATTCTTTGCATGGATTGAGATGTTGTGTATGTAAGCTCAGACATTTGTTACTCTATATTCTAAGGAAAAACCCTAGGTAAACCCTCTAGCTTCACTTGCTTAGTTCTCTTTTTTTTTTTTTTTTTTTTTTTTGAGACAGGGTCTCACTTTGTAGTTCGAGCTGGTTCTGAGCTCACTATGTAGCCTAGGCAAGCTTCGAACTCAGCAGTGCTCCTGTCTCTGCCTCCCAAGTGCTGGGATTACAGGCGTGAGCCACCACGCCCAGCGCTTAGTTCTCTTTTGAAAAAAATTACTAACTTTGAAGTTCCTCAGCCAGGCAATCATTATTAATATTCCACTAACTTTTTTATTGACAATACTTCTGTCTGAAGTCCTTACTTACTGACTTAAAAACCGTTGTCCTCAAGCAAATGCTATCTTTCCCTGTCTTTGGGGGAAGCTACTTTCTTTGTCACCTCTGTCATCTGGGAAATATAGGCTTTTGCTCTTCCCCTTTGTTCTCTGGGGAAAAGACACTTTTCATATCTCAATAAATAACTGCAGGATTCCTGATTTCCAGGCAAAAAAAAAAAAAAATGAAAGAACATGAGTCACAATAAAACTTTCTATACTGTAGCTTTTCTTTAGTTATTTTTTGCAATCCTAAACACACAGTGACCTACAGATACAAGCAGACTGAGTCAGAGAGGCAGCTCACCGTGCAATTTGGCACTACCTTGATGTCCCATTACCTGATGTGTCCTCCACAGCTTCCCATGTGCACTTCACCTGTCAGTCCTTAGAATGATGGCTACTGTTGGTAATAGTCTCTGTCTTGGTTTTCTAGCTTTCCAGATAAATCTTTTTCTTTGCCACAAAAGCTTGTCTTCAAATTATTAGCCTTCTAGAGTGGTGAGAAATTACTTTGGATTGTTAATATCAAACCACACATTTAGCATGTGCATGTATTAAATGCGGTAAATGTATATTTACTGTGTTAGTTCAGTCACTAACTGAGCTTCCAACTGGCTAACGTATCAAATGTGTTTATGATCATAACAGCAGGCTCATCTTTAGCAAGATGAAGTTAAAAGCAATAAACACCACATAAAGAAGTGGTACTGTTTCTTCACTCTGTACCCCTGTGTTGAAAACTGTGAAATTTTAAAATAATGTATTGCAAGGATCCTTTGGGGTACAACTTTAATTGGGTCATTGTATACTACTTGAATGCTTTCTACATGTCCCCTTTCTTTTTGATATTTTAGTATTCTGTCCTGAGTATTTCCTGAAAATGTTGACTTCTTTTTGCTCCCAAACTGAAAATAAAATTAAGAATACATGAAATCAATAACTGTTACATTTCCACATGACTGAAGTGAACAGGAAACAGTGGCTTCTGGGCAGATGAAGCAAACTTGCAAGGAGATATTTCGAGATCAGACAGGCTTCCCTACTGATGGTGGCAACAGTATGATGCCCTCAATGTCTCCAAAATGCAAAACTCTGGAATAGTGTTACACATTAAAAGTACTCACAGCATGAGAGATCCAAAGAGGAAGCACTCTTTGGACCCAGCAGGCAATAAAGCACTGTTGGTTTCTGTCCTAGCTGAGTAAACAAGATGTCCATGAAAAGCAGAACATGTATGTAACAGAGTGATATTTAGATTTTGATACTACCTAGAAACTATCCTTGCTGAACATAAAATAACACAAGTTCTGTTGATGATCTATGGGACTCTCAGATTAACTTCTTAAAGAAACTTTATCATTTGATATCATTCTTGGGAAACATTTCATTCATGTATGTATTTCTGCAGGGAGAAAGTTCTAATAGACTGTGAAAACCTGCACCTTCAGTTTCACTGATAACTTTGGATTACCACATAATACAATCTTTAGCATTCAGCATAACTCAATATCTTATAGGAGCTGGGTGTTGATGCTACCAAAATTTCTCATGAGATATTAAAAAAAAACCCGTCCTGAGGCCTAGGCTGCTTTCTGACATCTTCACTGTCCTTCTCACCTTGTAAAGTGTCCCAGGGTTCTTGGGACAGCCTCCCGGGTGTCAGAATAAGAACATGCTCCCTCCTCTGCAGTGTGGGTGACACTTCCAGCTAGTGTGGCTTCTTGCCACAGGGTACAGCCAACGAGATGTGGCTGCTGCCCTAGGAAAGAAGTGGCCAAGTACAATCGAAACCCTCCAGCAATCCTAGGGATGTGGAGAAGTATCTGCTCTTCTCTCCTCTTCTCCACTCAATAGTCTTGCTTGCTTTTTTTTCTTAAAATGAACCTCTGACTTGGAGTTTGTGTACTGAAAACGCTTACGCGCTGTGCACCTGTGACCCTCTCCAAGCCTTTCTTTCCCTCACGAGGTGATCAGTAACTATTTTCTCCTGAGTTTTCAGTGTCCTCACCTTGTAAAGTGTCCCTTCAGTGACCCTTAGGCCTCCCCAGGAAGGGTGAGGTTTAGCAACCGGGAAGGAGAACATGCATCATTTGGAATCTAAACCCCAGTCTCTGCTACCTTTTCTGAGAGTCCTTTCTTCACAATCTGAATTAAAACAGCGTCCTCGTCATGGTTTCTTGTGTGATTTTGTTTCTGTGGCTCTATTTCTTGTGTCATTACTCCAGGTCAGTATCTGGATTCAGTTCTTTCCTTGTTTATTGTCTAGATTCCCCCAGCTCCCGTCTGCTCCCTCGCCCCTTTGTTGTGCACACTGCATTTCCTGGTGTACACCCGCCACGAACAGGGGCCACAGAAGTATTTGGTGAATAAGCATATTTCTCAATTTGTTAGGTATGTTAAACAAAGAAAAGATTTTCATTAAAATGGCTTATCCATTAATTTTTCTAGGCAAAGTCTTCAAGTTCAAAGTGCACTTGTGCTTAAACTTCTCATTTTCCCTGAAAATAATCAAAAGTGATCATTTATCCTTAATTAGTTACTATATTTAGCTGTCTTTCAGATTATGGCCTTTTCTTTCTCAAAACACGAAGTTGCAGAATCTGTGCTACTGAGTTGTTCCTAAAAGTGAAGTAGGTATATTAGATACTTGGGAGTACAAGAGGGGTTCGATTGAGAATATTTAAACCATGATATCATCGTTATTTTCATGGTTCAGAGGAGATTCTTTGATTTCTAATTGTTTTCTCAGAGCAGGACTGAAACTGATAATTACTGAAGTTTAAACTAACTCTAAAACGTTATTTTCTGCATCTGCCTCAAAAGTGCAAGGTCCTAAGTTTGATCCCCAGCACCACAACAAAAAAAAATATTATTTTTCCACCGATTACAGTAAATAATTTCATCAAAACTAAGATAATTTTAGTGGAAGTTTCCTGTCATGAAAGAGGTGAAGGATGTTTTAAAGTTTATAACTCTTCGGTTTTCTCTCCCTTTCGTTCCCCACTTCATGGACATAGTTTAGCATGTTTTTCTTATAACACATGCAATGCTTTTAGATTTTTAAGTTTGCTGTAACACATAGCAACAAAAATTGCTTTTATATTTCATAATACTCTAGTACAATCTTACTATACCGAACAGTAGTAAACACTACAAAATCAAGATGTCATTTAAAATGATCTCATAAATATGTACAACTATGCACAAGGATACTATGTTACTATCCAAAATTTAAAAAAGAAATAAAGAATAAATGAACATTCCTCATGTAGTATTTCGTCTCTTGAAGATACCAATTCTTTGCTTGGATTGGTTTTCCTGCTCACCCGTGGTTTGCTTGACATAGTAAAGTTTTGAGAGAATGGTCGTATTTGTTAGTAACAGCAATCGGGATAGGAGCTAACACATTTGAAAGGTCTTGAGAAAGGCTCTATACTAAGTTTTAAATGTGCATATTTTATTTAAATCTTACAAATCTGAGGGCAGGAATCTTTACCCTTAGGTCAGTAGGAAGCGTTAGGTAATTTCCCAGAGACAGTGGCTGAGGAGCAAAACTGGAGCCAGAATTCAGGTGGAAAAAAGCAGAAGGGGAATAGAAAATGCCAACTGGAGGAGCATGTGAGCCGCAGGAGGGAAGAAACAGAAGTCTTGGCTGTGACTGTAAGAAGTAAAAGAAACTTCACCTAAATTCCCAGTGAAGAAATTAACCCTTAAGCACCTATGTTGAAGCTATGCCATCAATCATTGAGAATACACATTGAAATCCTAGTTCTGCTTATGTCAATAAGACACAGATTCCAATCCGTGGAGTGGGTAGTTTCGTGTATACTGTGAATCGATCTGAGTCGGAGACATTCAGACTGGGAATCAGCATGGGGAGCTCCACGGGCTCCAGCACCACGATGGGCCGTATTTGTCAGTACGGTTCGGGGTAATGAAGACAGACTTTTATCCTCAGGTTATCACCATTGACTGAACTATTTTCCTGGAGGACTGTGGCTTTTTTATTATGTAGACACAGTATTGTGAGCATCAGTCATGTTCTCAAAAAGATATTTCTTCAGCAAAATATACTTAGAAATTAATTGGAAGGTAAATGTCAGTGGAATTCTTTTCTTTCGTGTCATAAAAGGCACTTACTTGAGTTATAATGTAAGCTTATCATAAATATATGAACATCAGTATTTTATTATACTTCATATTAAAAGAATTTTCAATTGCATTATTTTACAACAAGTGAAACCTTATTTTTCTGTTTGGTTTTTTGAACTATAATTCCTGATGTAGGGACTCTGTTTCATGCTAACCTTATATCTCTCCATAGAAGAATTAAATATTGTGATAATATAGTTGCCTATGTATAAATTTTAGGGAACTTTTATTTTGTTTTTCCTAGGGGAAGTTGAAACAATGCAAGAAGAAGGAAAACCTCAAGCGGATAAATGAGAAATGGAGACTATATCTCTACCCTGACATGCAAGCAGAAGAATGGAGAGTTTATAAAGGCAAACTGGCAGATGTTTTGATTTCCTTTTCATCCTCAAAGTGAAAAAAAACTGCATTCATTAAGTGAAAGTGATTTCTTAAAGATTGCTCATTGTTCAGAATCTTGTTAGTCTTCCTAGGATCCTTTCAATTTTTATTTTACTTTCTTAACCTTGAACTTGCTACAAGACACAGAACTAACAAAGTGATCTGAACAAATTTGTTGCAAAGAATTCTTTGACATTCAAAATGCATTTTGCTTTGCTCTACCCAGATATGTTATTCTTTGTCAGTTGTATTTTGTGTACTGGAAACACAGATTTTCCTTGAATTTTTAAAATCTTTTTTCAAAACCCTGTTGAATATTTTACGAGTAGCAAGAGATCTTTGTTATTCCTTCTATAAATTACAAGCGCTGAAGCCTACATTGGTATTTTGCTAAACGGCTTTTGTGCATGTGGCCCTGCCAAGCGTTTACAGGGAAAAAATGAGAAAACTACCCTTGAAAGATTGTAATCTTGTAGGTGACCTTTAGAATAAAATTGCTAGAGATTCATCGAGGGAGCAAACTGTGTCCCTGCAGAGGCGCCGTGCACGTTCAGCCTCTAAGCTCACATTTCAGCGGACACCACCGCCCGCCATACACCTCGCTCTCTTGTCTGTCCGCTCTGCTCCTCCCACCTGCTGCCCACGGGACACCGAGCAGGCCCCTGACGAGGATCAGGTAGACCCCACAGATGAGATGCCGAAAGCCCCTGCGGTTCACCTTACCTTGCCTCTCAGAATATAGTAATGGGTTGGCATATAAAACACAGTGGTGCCAAGGTTTCCGTGGGATTTGTTAAATTTACAAATGAGAAAAATTGCGAGACTCAAGGGGGGAGTGGAAATGAAACAAAGAATTGGGCACAAGAAGTGAGTGGAGAGACAGAGATATGCTAGGATTTTAATTTAAGTAGAGGGGGTTATTACTTTTAAACGTCTTTAAATACACCTAATTAGATATGTGGGTACCATAACTGTTCTTACACACTTCCTTTTTCCTAAATTTGAATCTAAGTCTGAGCTCATGTGCACATCCACATCAGCAATGAGATAATAAAGCTGTGCGCTCGTGCTAGCACCTCCAGTTTCATTCTGGTACCACAAAACTGATTCCAGCTTCTGCTTTTCCAAAATGTTAACCTTCTGCCTGGACAGAAAGGATCCTGAGCTTCACCAGGCACGGTTTGTTCACTAATCGATCCCTCCTGAATGGTGCATCCAGTCACTTCCGAAGAGCAACCCAAACCCTTGTGGAAACAGACTAATAAACTCAGTATTTTTCAAACACTCATCTTTTTAAAAAAATGATTCTATTAGTGAATTTTGTACATACAATTTGATCACATTCAACATTGAGAATTTGTACCTGTACATGACACATCTTGATTCTTGAGTCTCACTTTCCTCTTGCCCTCCCTATAACCTTCATTCCTATATATATATAAACTTTGTTTTCTTTTCTTTTCTTTTTTTTTTTTTTTTTTTTTTTGAGACAGGGTCTCGCTTTGTAGTTCAGGCTGGCCCTCAGCTCACTATGTAGCCCAGGCAAGCCTCAAACTCAGCAATCCTCCTGCCTCTGCCTCCCGAGTGCTGGGATTACAGGCGTGAGCCACCAAGCCCAGCATTGTATGCGGTTATGGGGATCGAACTCAGGGCCTTTTGCTTGCAAGGCAGGCACTGGAACCACTGAGCTAAATCTCCGGCCCTGTTTTCTTATTTTTTAACCATCAAATTTTTTTCTTTCCTTTCCAAATTACTTCGCTGATGGCATTCACTATTGAGTTAATGTATCTGTTTTTGTAATTAATAAGCATTTATCTTAAAGATGAATTGTGATCTTTTGAGAATACTTCATTATTCCTTAAACTTTTTAAGCTCAATTTTTGCACTCATTGATGAGGCTTCTACTAAGCCAAAAGTGACTGCTTTTCTACTGAAGATTTGTCTCTTTTCTTCATTTATTCCACATGAATTAATTTTTCTTCAAGACCATTTTTTCCTTCTCTTTCCATTTATTTGTATAATATAGTTTCAGTGATATTTATTTTTTTATTTTAATTTAATATTATGATTTTTGTGTTGTTGAATTTATTCTGGCCTTTGAAATACAAATCAAGATTATTTTTTGCGATTGTGAAAGCAGAGTAATTAGTTAAGTGTTCTTTTCCTGTGAATAAAAAGTAGGAAATGACTGGTAGTTAAGAAGCTATGAAAGGGCCGGAGGGTTAGCTCAGTGGTTCTATTATAGGTAGAAAAGCAAGCTAGACATATGTAGGCAGATAGATAGGACTGGCCCTTAAGAAGGAACAACAATGCCGGACGTGGTGGCTCACGCCTGTAATCCCAGCACTCGGGAGGCAGAGACAGGAGGATTGCTGAGTTCGCGGCGGCTTGCCTGGGCACCATAGTGAGCTCAGGGCCAGCCTGAACTACAAAGGGAGACCCTGTCTCAAAAAGCCAAAAAAAAAAAAAAAAAAAAAAAGAAGGAACAAAAAAAACCAATTTGGAGGTTACTGCTGCCAGAGAAAAGCTACCACACCCATGTTAGATAACTAGCCCATTGAAATTCCAAACAGGCAGCCATCAGATATTCTAAAGAAGGCGCGGACCTCCTGGGGTGGAGGGCTGACACTTTAACCCACCACCCCGGAAAAGAGTCAAAGTCAAAATTCTTGTTTGGTGCCGGGCATGGTGGCTCACGCCTGTAGTCCCAGCACTC
>PVIC010015745.1:0-12424 GCA_004025085.1 Thryonomys swinderianus
CCCTCATTACATTCCTGCACCACATTCCCTTTGAATATTTCCTATTTTACAAAATCTATCATACATTCTAAAATTCATTTAGATCTATAGGTTCTCATACCAGAGAAAAGATATGGTATTTACATATCTGTGATCTATTTATTTCACTTATTAGTGTGCCCATGTTAAGTTTTTAATTACAGAGGTATCAAAGAATGTCTCCTGAAGCACAACTTTCTCTTAGCTATTAGGGCAGACTGGCTTCTTAACTTTGATAGACATTATTTCCAGTTTCTCTTACATTAAAAAGAGCTTAAAATGTTATCAAAGTCAGCCCATGTTTTTGATCTATTTAAGTAACACTGATTGCAGTGGCTGTGGAGATAATTCGTTAAAGCATGGGGAGAACTATTAGTCTGTGTTTTATTCTAACATTTAAAGTTTCCACTTGGGTACATGTTTTCCTTTATTCATGCAGAAATAAATGTACATAATAATAAATAACAAAGCAAATATTCATATAGTAGAAGTATATGCTCAAATTATGTTACTGATGTAAACATACATACTCTATAAACTTTTGAGGTCACTGTTGAGGTGTGTCCTTTGACACCTTACTTCTACTTAAACGACCTTGTGTAGTCACACTGGGAGGCCAAGTCTTCACTTTAAGTTTTCCAATAAACACTACACACTTCCTACATCCTTGACATGGTAAAAGACCTTGAT
Source organism: Thryonomys swinderianus (assembly GCA_004025085.1). NCBI lineage: Eukaryota > Metazoa > Chordata > Mammalia > Rodentia > Thryonomyidae > Thryonomys > Thryonomys swinderianus. The sequence goes on from PVIC010015745.1 coordinate 709, forward strand.
CCTTTACAAGGACTTTCCTTGCTATTTTGGTAAGCATGCTCATTCTTGTGTTATGAATGAAAACTTGATAATATTTAAAATATTTTTTAAATGAAGAAACTCATCCCAAACTAAACATTTTTTTAGGGTGATAAAAAAAGGGGTTGAATTATTTCCAGTGGAGTCTGGGAGCAAGAAAGGCAAATTTTAGGATCAGAGATTTAGCCCGGTGGTTCTGGTGTCTGCCTAGCAAGTGCAAAGTCCCTGGTTCAACCCCCAGTGACCACATCCAACAGTGCCAGGCATGGTGACTCACACCCACTGGCAATCAGTATGACATACCACAATGCCTGGCATGGTGGCTCATGCCTGTAATCCGAGTACTTGGGAGGCAGAGACAGGAGGATTGCTGAGTTTGAGGCTTGCCTGGGCTACATAGTGAGCTCAAGACCAGACTGAAGTATAAAGTGAAACCCTGTCTCAAAAAAAAAAAAAAAAAAGGCAAAGTTTAGACTTATATTTACGATGAATATTTTAGAAAAACGAAGTGTTCCCACAGTGGAGGCACAAGATAAACATCTTTCTTTTCAAAGAAACTCTCTATAAATTATATTTTAATTAATATATTGACATAGGTTTTAGAAGATGGGAATGTACAGAGATTCACTACATAGTCATATTGTTACATAAATTTAGTTAATAAAAGCCCACCCACAATAGTAATATTTCAACAAGGCTAAAATACCTATTTTCATGATACAAATGCCTCTGGGAATCATCTCAGCTAAGATTGAGTTTTGGGCCATCTGACATTTTTATTACTTGATTATTTTATATTCCAAGGCCATAGGATAATTTTGCTTCCAGCATTTAGAGACACACTTTCTCTCTGAGCGGAAAGCAGAATGAGATGAACACACATTTATGTGTTGAGAGGGACTAATGAGCTAGAGGCATAGGTTTCAGGACAGCCCTATTTCCACTGTGTAATTCATGCACCATGCCTCTAACTCTGTAATTATTGTTCTTACAGAAAGTTTATGTGTTCCTGACTTCTGGAGTCTTTCAGGAGCACAAATTAGAATCCATCCCAAAGGCCAACCAAAACCAAAGCAAAACAAAACAAAGCAAAAGAGAGGACAAAACACTGTGTCCCCTAACCCCAAATATACATGAAAGATTTGCTAAACCCAGAAGTAGGCTCAAATGTTGAATTCATTAATTAAAATAAAATAAGTACTGAATATGTATCGAATGTTTTTAAAGTGTGGAGTTTGAACTGCTACCAAGATTGAACATTTTCAAAACTGGGTACTGTGACAAAACTAGACCACTGATATATTCCCTGAATGAACTTGGACTTGGCCCAAGTTTTTTTTTCTTGGTCCCTTTGGGACCTTCATGAGCTCCAATCAGCACAACCAGTGTCCTGTTCAGCTTGGCTGGCAGTAACCCTTCCCCCCACTTGTTCGAGGTACTGGGGATTGAACCTAGGGCATTGCGACTGCAGTATGTTCCCCAGACCTTTTCAATTTTACTTTTTAATTTGAGTCAGAGTCTCCTTCCCTCAGTAAGATGCCCAGGCTGGGCTTAAACTGGTAATCCTTGTGCATCAGCCTCACAGAGTACTAGAATTACAGGTGTTCACCACCACCCAGCTTCACTCCCCATTTTTTCCCCATTATCCAGCAAACTTTATTGGTACATTATATACACAGTTCACAATCACGTACAACACTGGGGAATTTGTACCAATATGTGACACAGGTTCACTCCCCATTTTAAACAAACCTGTCCCTACTTTGGAAGCATCATCCTTAGGGAAATTAAAGTAAGTTGAATTACCCACCAGTTCATTTTAGTACATATTTTCAGTACATGATGTTTATATCCCTTGTGGCAATTCATACACATCCATAACACATCTTAATTATGTTTTTATCTCCTTTTTCCCTCTCTTTCCTCTCTCTTTCTCTCTTGCACCCTTCACATTTGAGAAAGGTCCTTCTCCCTACTTCCGATTACCTATCCTTTGTTTTGCTCTTTATTTGTATTTGGATTATTCATAGAAGAGAAAGAATATGATATTTAAGCTTGTGTTTCTGACTTATTTAACATCATGGTCTCGAGGTGCATCCGTTTTCCTACAGGTGACTCAAACTTACCCTTCTTTATGGCAGACTAGTACTTCATTGTGTATAGTAACAATTTTAAAATATTTTATCATTCTTTATTTCTTTTTATGTAGCATTACATATGGAGAAACCTAAGTAATGGTTCTAAATTTTTGTCTTTCTGTCATCAGAGGAAATCTGATCCTTGTGAGATTTAAATTATCCACTTAACATTCCAATGGTGATGGTCCTCCCACCATGATGTGTAAAGCAGAAAATGCTCAGATGCCTGTAAAAATGCATTGACGACTTTATAACAATGTTTTATGTCATAACTTTGAAGATAATAATTCTCTGTTAGAATAACCTGTATGTGAACATTACACAATCCTCTCAGGAGGACAGCCCTGCCTCCACAATCAAGAAGCACATCTCAAGCTTATTCTGAGTTTATCAGTTGGAAACGCTCTGTTTTTACTTGCTACAAGGGCACTTCCTTTGGCCAGTAGACATTAATCCTACCCCAAGAGGATCACATAGACCCTTTGTCTCAGCGTGTGACGGGTTAGGAAGCAGCCTTCATGGGGTAATTTGCACCAGTGCACCAGGTGCCTGTGCTTAGTGCAGAGTGAGCACCAAGGATGTGTGGAGGCTGCTCGTGACCCATGTGGAACAGAGAGATGGTTAGGAGAGGACTGTGCATTGTTGGCATCTTTGATTTTAGAGTTCTCAAGCAATGAATATGAGAACACATTCATAAAATTATGAAATTATGATTTAAAGGGACTTATTAAATTGGAAATCAAAAGATCTCTATTCCTTTTAGGAAGAAATCAGGTAGCTGAGACTCCTAAATCTATCCACCAATGCTTAAATTTAATACTATCTTCTCTGTTTGTTTAATATTTTTGCACTCAACACAGACATTCTTTTTTTTTTTTTTTTTTTTTTTTTTTGCTTTTTGGAGACAGGGTCTCGCTTTGTAGTTCAGGCTGGCCCTGAGCTCACTATGGTGCCCAGGCAAGCCGCCGCGAACTCAGCAATCCTCCTGTCTCTGCCTCCCGAGTGCTGGGATTACAGGCAACACAGACATTCTTATTTACCACTATCAACTTAGGGATTTAATGTGGGGTGAAATGGTGACCCAGTGGGCTGAAGGGAAACCTTGACAAATGGTGAGTGGAGAAATGTTATTCAACGATCTTGGCCCAGAAACTGTTTGGCCTTGCCTGAAAGACAAAAGGAAAGATGAATTTCGAAGAACTCAAGGAAGAAAAATCAGTGAGTTCCAAATAAATGGTAATACTCCTGCCCATGGAATCTGACCACCCCCACCAGTGGGCAGCAAGCCGTGACATGGTCCTGCACATCTGGGAACAGGTCCGTGAGCTTGGCTACTGGGGCTCAGGTTGACTCTTAGAATCCTTCTAACACCGGGCCCCAGTTACAGATAGCTGTAACTATATTTGTACCTGTGTCTGAGGGCTTGAAACCTTCTGAGTGTTTAATGATTCTCATTGCTGTCTCACTTTTTGTGTTTCACTTATTTTATAATTTCAACTTTAAATTCTTCAGTTCTCAGAGTTCCTTCTGCAGTCACTACGACGGGCACCTAAGTGGGCTTGTGACTCTGAATACTAAGTCACAAGACTGTTTCCAGAGGGAAAATTGCAGCTAAGTGAAATGCTGATAATTTGCCAACCCAGATACTTTGTACAACATGACTTGACTAGAATCTGGATTTAAATACCAGAGAGAGAAAATTAAAAATAGAACAGGTTTCAGATTCAGAAAGTAAATTCTCCAGGTTCTCTCCTGTCCTTTTCATTTCATTTATCACATGCTGGCGCTGCCATTTCTGTGAATGAGCCAGTGTCCTCCAGGCCTTGCAGATGGAAGTGGAACTAAAAAGCCTTCATTCTTTTGGCTGGATTGTTCGTTCCGGGGACTGCAGTTTCAATGCAAAGCACAATTATTGGTCTAGAAATAGCATATTCCATATCCCTCAAATGTGTACAAGAACTGGAAAATGTTGCCTTTCTGCATATCTTGATAGAAGTTTGAATTATTTCACAGTAGTTCCATATGCAATAGCCTATGTGCATCTTATTTGAGCTTATTTATAAGTAAGCAAATAGTATCATGAAAGTCATGCACATCTGAAAATGTGCCACACAGTGTTCATCAGTCATTTCCTATTAAGTTTGATTCTGCTCTGTTCCATTCTTCACTTCGCTATTTAATTATTTTTCTTTTGAAACCAGAAACAGGAGTCACTCAAAACTGTGTTGTCTGTTTGGGAGCCATACACCTTAGCCAGCCATGACATTACACATGGAGAGTCTGGGATCTGGCTTATCTAAGGCCACATAGCTTGTTAGCTGTTAAAACATACGTGGAACTTCAGTTGAAGCCACTTTGTACTGAGTGCTCACAGAATGATTCCTGGCTTATCCAGAAAGAGTTTCCAAATTCCTCCAGTGGAAATCAGGAGGGAAGTAGGAGCTGCCAGCACTGTGGAGACACTGGCGCCAGGCCCTGGGATGCCTGGAACACAGATAGTTTATTTACTTGCATATTTTCTATTCTGACAGTGGCAGAGCTGAACAGTAGTGCTGGGGATGGTGTGGTTCACAAAATGTCTGTTATTTGATCCTTTGTGAAGAAAGCTTGCCAACTCCCTAGAATTATCTGATGAAGCACTTACAACTTCCAGCACATGGCCAATATTGAAAGAAGAGTATTTGGTTTTTTTTTTTTTTTTGCAGTGATCATGGAGATTAAGATGGCACAGGTTATAGTGAGTGCTGGTGAGGATAGGAACACGTTATGATGGCACAATAGACAAATAATAAGAATCACAAAGTATTTCTTTGGCTATTGGCTTCTTGTTTTAAACCCAGGGAGCACTGAACTATATCAACAGTCCTCTTTCAAGATTTTGCAGTAACACCTCAGTTCGCGAATGCTTCTGTTTGTCAGTAATTCAGTTGACAGACAAAAACATTTGGTAAAATTTTGCTTCCATGATAGACTCCAATGAATCAAGAGACAAACACATCCACATAACAGAAACACAGCCATCTTCCCTGAAGTCCTAAAACAAAGTCTGGAAAGTGAGCTTCCACAGTATTTGAGACACAGTCTTGCGTCATTGCTCAGGCCAGCTGGAAGCTTGTAGTCCTCCTGCCTCGGCCTCCCCAGTAGCAGGGGTTATAGTGATGCACCACCATGTCCAACTCTGCTGGCTTTGAACTCTCCTATTTTCATAGAAACTATCCCTTACATTGCTCAGATATCTTACATTCCTGGATTTTTAAAATTTTACTCTGGCATTCAAATTCATTCTGCGAAATAGGGCTGAATCTTGCCATAAGATGCAAAGAGTGATGCTCTAGATGGTTTTAGTCCACTCAGCAGAGGTGGGGAGATTTCTTTGACAGAACTCCCAGGACTACTTCTGGCCTATTTCTGCACCCACTGAACTCGTGTAATTTTATAAGCATTATATGTTATTTTGGACAACTCCCTTGCAAAGGTATGCAGAGAATCTCTAAGAAGTTTTTTCCCTGTGATTTCATCATCAGTGTCTTGTGAGAAGCCTTCACCTATGGGGGGCTTGGCAGGGAGTCTTCGGGTCTTTTTCCTGGATCCCATGAGTATCCTGGGAAAAGATGTTTTCCTCACTAGGACTTGCTATTAACTGAGTAGTTTTGCTATGTCTGTGGCCTGAAAAAATCCATCCTACCTTACTGCCCTCCCCACCCAGGGGGCCTCAAATGTGTCTTACCATAAATCAGAACCACTCAGAAAACTTAACATCTGTTTCTCCTCTCAGTTATAAATTCACAAGTAGGATCTGTTTCTCCTTTTAAAAGTGGTTCCCCTAGCAACTAAACCACGCTGACAAGATGGGAGCAGTTTGTCACTTTTGAAATCTGACTTTCTGACAAGGCCTTCTGGCTCAGGGAGACGAAGAAAACAATGTCCAAACACAAACATTTCCAAAGCACTCAAGTGGTGCCTTATGAACGGAAGCGCCACGTTGGTGACTTGCGTGTTAAGTGTGAGTCCCCGTCTCCACGCCTCCTCCGCACAAGCCAGCAAAGATAAAGCAGCTATCTTTGTACCAGAGAGCAGATGGGAGTGACTCTTAAAGTGGTCCAGTTACCACAAAGATGTATTCCGGGAGGCAGCAGGAAGACGGAGCCACAGGGACGTTTTAGTCTCATTTTAGGATTGCTCAGACTTTTCAGGCTACCGTACGCATACGACCAGAATGCAGTGCATCATGGGTATTGTGGCTTGTGTCTAGATGTCCCCTCAAGGCTTCACACAGTGTTTTTCTGAGATGGCTGAATGCAATGTGTGATGCTGAGATTAAGGGTATGTGATTATTAAACTGCGACCCATGAGTGACTGGTTTAGCACTTCCCTATTCCTAGTAGTCTGAGTAGGATAAAAGGGGCAGAAAGGCTCTGTTAAGGTCCCTTTTGCTTTTGCTACCTTGTGGGTGCCATGAACTCTTTCTCCTCTACCAAGGCCTTTTGCTTTGGAGCCAGCTGACTGTGGACTAAACCCCTACAAACTATGAGCTAAATTAGCCTTTCCCCCTTTAACTTTTGGTCCTGGGTATTTTTTTTCTCAGTGATGAGAGAAAAGTAGCTAACACAACAGGGAACAGACTTCTTACTCTTACTTACAGGGGCCAGTGAAGAGAGCAAAGTGGATCTTACCTAGAAGTCAGAGGAGGTTTTCATTGGTTTTATTATCTTGATGATGATGATGGTGGTGGTGGTGGTACTTGTTATTTGTGCCTCATTTAGTTCTGGGTTTCTGTTCCCTCCATAATACTATTCTAGCTCCTTCTCTACCTAGAATGTGTGGGGGAGGGTGCTAGATGGAGTGGCTGGTGGGAGGGAAGGGTAAGTCAGCAGGAGCATTGCTGGCTTGCTGATGTAATTCTCTGTTGACTCCTTCACAAAGGGGAGAAAGAAATTTATGAGGCCCATAGAAATGTTCAGAGTTTCCACAGATCCCCAAAGAGCTAGCATGGAAGAGTGGGAGGGCCGGAGATTAGCTCCGTGGTTCCGGCGCCTGCCTCGCAAGCACAAGGTCCTGTGTTAGATCCCGGTAACCACATACAATGCTGGGCGTGGTGACTCACGCCCACCAGCAATCAATACTACATACCACAGCGCCGGGCGTGGTGGCTCACACCTGTCATCCCAGCACTCCGGAGGCAGAGACAGGAGGATTGCTGAGTTCGCGGCGGCTTGCCTGGGCTACATAGTGAGCTCAGGGCCAGCCTGAACTACAAAGTGAGACCCTGTCTCAAAAAAACAAAAAAAAACAAAAAACAAAAAACAAAACAAAACAAAACAAAAAAAAAGAGTGGGAACCATGACTGTGGAAGCCTAATCCAAGTTTTTGTAATGAATTTGCTGTTTCAACCTCAAGCTCGACAGCAGATTTCTCTGTGGAAGTTCTTCCTGGAGGCACATGCTCTTCCTGTCAGCAAAGCAGGCAGGTGGCTCCAAGCTCCAGACTCGGGCACAGCAGCGCTGAGTGTGGTGTCAGAGAGGTAGGTGGGAAGGGAGTGTTCTATACCACAAAGGGCTACAATCTTGGGTAAAGAGAATGTCAGCTCCAAGAAGCTGAAGAGACATGTTTTGAAAATACTTTTTTCTTATAAAGAAACGGTTTAATGCCTTTCTGGGCACATAAGGAACCAATTTCTTTTTTACTCTTTTACTTTTTTTAAAATTGAATTATTCATTGGTCACAGGGCCTAACCTACTGGTCAGTAAGGTGGCAGTCTATAACCTTTCATCCAGACAGCAGTATATAGTTTTAGTTTTTATTATAATTGAAATGTATTACTGTACTTTTCAGGTATTTGAAGTAACTGAGACAAAATAATGAAAAAGTTAAAATCTGGCATCTTGAAGAATAAAGATGGTGATAAAATATTCCAAGAAATTACAGAAAGATGAATTATTTCATATCCTTATGTGAAATGTCACAAGGATTTGGATATATCTAGTTGAAGGTTAATGTTAATAACTTTGCCAAATGTTGAGTATCTTCTGTGTACTGAGCACTTCACCTTTGCTGTGTTGTCCAGGGGACCAACGAAGTAGTTTATAAGTAAATGGTCCAGTACAGATGAGAACGTGCAGCTTTTGTGAAATGAACCAAGTTCACCTGGTGGCAAAGCTTGGCTTTACCCATGTCTGTCCGGCTCCTGGCTTGCACCACGGTGGTCATGAGAGCCGGAAGTGACACCCAGAGGGGGAGCTGGACCCATGGACGGTAGACTTGGAAGTGTGGTGGCTTCACAGGCAGTCAGCTCTCAGGAACATGGAGACTGTGAGAAGAGGGGAGACTGAGGCAAGGGAAGGTCAGGCTGTCCTGGGTCTCCCTTTCAGAAGGGAGGAGGAAAGCAGAGCAATGAGGGTAGGTGGTGACAAAGAAGACCAGGCAAGAGACTTTGTCATTGATCAAAGGGACCAGCAACGTCTGGGGAACAGAAGTTTACAAAGACAGAACAGAGTAAAGCACCAAGAAGTCAGGGGCATGAGCAATGCGAGGCCCACTGCTCGACTTAGGTTGGCCCTGGGCTGTAGGTTCGCAGCAGCTGAGAATGAACAATTGGAAACACACGTGGGGCTCTTAGCTGGGAACTGCCCACAAGAACAGTTTGTGTGTCCTAAATGGTCAACACGTGCCAGGGTGTCCCCTGTGTCTTATAGCTCAGGATGCTGAGGCCACAGGCCAGAGGCCCAGTAGCCATCCTGGGTGGCCCTGGATGAAGACGCAGGGCTGGTGTCCAAGTTCAAGCGGTCTGACTGCTGAACCCCCGCTTACTAATCCACAAAAGCCAAAAGACTTTCTTGCGGGTTCTGGTGCTGTGTGTTGAGTTTGGGCTTCAGATATGCCAGGCACATGCTATACATGAGGCTGGAAAGACCCTGGTGGAGGTTATTTTTAAATAATAGTAAAAAAAGTGGAAAAAGTTCTCTGATCTTTCTTGAGGATAAATCTTGGGTCATTTTCACAGGAAATGTGTAGGTGATATTATCTTTTATCACTAAAAAGGAAAAATCAAGCTATTTTAATGAAGGATTACTTTTGTTGTATTTTTTCCCATGACACTTTTTAAAGGAAATATAACTATTACTTTTTAAAGTATTTGAGTGAAATCTAAATATATTATTATTTATAACCCTACTGAAAGAATTGAAACGATTCATTGTAAAGCTTAGTAAATATGTCCAGAAAGAAAGAGACATTCTGTCTTTACAGTAAAACATTGAGCAACTCTGCCCCAGAACAATGATTTTTTGTGTGTGTGTCCTGAATTCCTTATGCCTACAGACTGCTCAACTGAATGTCATTAGAACTTCTCGAACTTATTTTCACATAGTTGGAGGGCTCGTTCATCTCCTACACAGTCATGTTGATTTGAGAAAAAATACATATATATAGCCACACAAGATACAGAAAGGGCAGTGGGTTGGATTCTGAGCTTTGTCTGTGGCAGCCCATCCACATGCCCAGTCCTTCTCAGGTAACTGAACTTATCAATGCCAATGTCTGCTTTCAGGTAGTAAGTGATTCTTAAAAGCGTCCCACCAGAGACATTGAAGATGACTGTTTTTTTAATGAAATAGTACTTTTTTATCTCTGGCTTCTCGGAAAGTTTGTTTAGAGTCTGGGCACTGGTATTGGAAGATTCGAAGAAAGGGGTGCTTGTGGGTGGACTTCACAATTAAAATCATAATAGAGTTGGATTATGCACAGAAATGCAAAGGCAGAAAAATAATAAAAGCTGACCAGGAAACTAAAGAGCTAACAAACATTGATTTTAAAGAAATATACCTTTGGGGGTACTCAGTAACAATATTTCTGTGAAATTTAAACAATGTTCATGTTACTGGCATATGTTAATTTTAAATATATACTTAATGTTAAATCACTAATTGCTTTTGAAAACAGTATTATATATACAGATAATAACTAACCATTTTGGAGAATTTCTTAGGTGGTAGAATCATGTTGGGAACATCCATTTAACTTAATTCCAACAAGACTTCTCAGAGTTGAGTAATTTTGTTTCTGTATGGAAATTTGTTGTAAATTTTAATATTGTCTTTGTTTCAATCTGTGGAGAAATTTGGGTAAAATAAAGAATTTTTTTGGGTGAGATAGTTCCTCTTTAATTTTTCTTTTCATGATATAAAATCTCTGAATGATCTGTTATCAGCTTACATATTTTCCTCTTGCATTCTGGCTTGTACACTGTGAGAAAGAAATAATGAAAATGTTTTCCTTGTATTATCTTTTATATTACTTCCTAATATCTTACCTCTGAAATAGTAGCCATTTCTAATCTAGGAACCTTTCTACCACCTAAGGCAGCTTAGTCAGAGACATCCCAGTGGAACGTTGATAAGAGGCAACCAGTGAGTTACCACTGAATGTCAAGTCCAGGGCTGCGGTGATGGGCACAGAGCCTCGCTAACCCTGTCCTCCTGGGAAGCTGCCTTGGGCTAGTCCCAGCTCTTGTCTACACACAGCACCGAGAACTGAGAACTTCCCATGGTTGAAATTCCCATGTCAGAAGCAAAGTCAAAGGAAGGACTATCTCAGTGACTCTATACGTGTGACTGATCTTTTGTGAACTGACATGAATTCTTCATTGAGAGGAATCCTTCAATGTGTATGGAGGCTGATGGCACAGGCTGAGGGGCACCTGTTACCACTTTCACCTACCACACCGTGGTGTGTTTCCAGACCCATCAACAGCCATTTATGATGGATCAAAGTCAATGGCAAGTGAATGTGTAGCTGTCATGGACGAGGGGTGTCAGTTTGCAAGAGATCTACTGGGCAATTGTAGATAAGAGTCAAGTCAAGATTCAAAAACTCACCTTTCTATTTTATTTTGGAACAAAAACCTTAAGGAGATTAAAAAAAAGAAATAATATAAGTAAACATAGTAATACTGTGATACCTGTACCGGTTAGATTATTTTTGTTGTTGAACATCATAATTTAACCTATTCTGTTTTTTTAATGTGCAATACAGACTTTTATTTTCAAATATTTTTTATTTGTTAGTGGATTAATTCACAATGTGGAAGGTATGGATAAGAGGAGTAGCTGTTTCTCTCTTTTTAAAAATTGATTTTATTGGTACATTTTATATATATATATCAGATGTATCACATACAAACCCTCAGTGCTGAATGTGACCATAATGTATATAACCTATTTTAAAAAGAGAGGGAAAAATATTTATTGAGTGCTGAACTATGTGTGAGACTGTATACTAGGGTTCTGATATGTCCATCTCCTTTTTCACTTTTCACATCCATACCATGTGATTTGGGTGCTTTTGTTATTCCCACTTTCTCAGAAAAGAAAGTAAAGCTCATGGCATTTAAGTTACTCAGATAGATTCATCAGTTAAAATGATGAATTTATTATTTGAATTTGATTCGAGATACCATTACTTCCATTAGCAGAAATAATGAGTTAATGGTATCAAACATCAGGTTAGAGCTTGTACTTTACCTGAGATATTTTTTTTTTTTTTTTTTTTTTTTTTTTTTTTTT
>PVIC010015745.1:12524-34907 GCA_004025085.1 Thryonomys swinderianus
AGCCGCCGCGAACTCAGCAATCCTCCTGTCTCTGCCTCCCGAGTGCTGGGATGACAGGCGTGAGCCACCACGCCCAGCATTATATGTGGTAACCGGGGATCGAACTCAGGTCCTTGCGCTTGCAAGGCAGGCGCCGGAACCACTGAGCTAACCCTCCGGCCCTACCTGAGATATTTTTGAAGATAAATATTGGCTCCAGCTACTTATGGTAACCATGTATGCAACCATGTTTTGCTCTGCTATTTTGGACTATCCATATCTAAATGTAGGTAGATTTAGCACTTATACCAGAGACCATATAAGTGTACCCTTTGGTTATATCTCATTTCCACCTAAGTAATGTTCTAAGCTAGTCAAACCTTGCTTTCAGTTCATCTAGAACTGATAGAGAGACAGTAAGAAAGAAAAACTATAAAATATAAAAGTCAGAGCAAATAACAATATCATGAGCACTGGGGACTTGAGAAAATATTTATCAGAGCTTATTTGTCCTGTGTAGTAATCGTGTCAGAAAGAAAGCCCTTGTGGTCCACTGCACTGTAATGTATCCTGTTCTACTATCTTTCTTGTCACTTTTCTGTGAGTGTGTTTAGGGGAAGGCTGACAGAAGCAGAGAGCAAATACGAAGCAGTATGAGCTGGGCTTCCAGCCTGGCAGAACTGAATTCAAATCTCACTGCATCGTGTGCTTGATTCAAGCAAGTTATTCCGTCTTTTGAGACTCATTTTTCTTACTGGTCTAGTGGACATTGTGCCTTTCTTGCTGGCTTGTGAAAAATACAAGACCTTTTAAATGTCAAGAGCAGAATCATTATAAATAGGATGAAGTCTGCTTTTGGGTTGGGTGGCCTCACAGTCCATGGCTATTGGGTGGGGGCAGTGGTCACACAGAGACACTGTCCCCCCATTTCACTCTGTTCCCACATTTCCCATTTGTAATACACATTTCAAGGTCACACTAAAGATCAAAGAGAGAGAAACAGCCTTCATGTGTGCAGTTCATGAGTAAGAGGGTGGAGCTCCACACCAGGCTCCCTACAGCCTGAGCTCTTTCCACTGTGTTATGAGTACAGTTTGTGACGTCTACTCTTACATCATCCTTTATTTTTTCTTCACATCAAGTTTAAGTAGCTTGAGACAAAACTGACAAACATATGCCTTCCTAATTCTGTGAAGAGCCATATATTTCAAAACAGTAGAGTGAAAATAAATCATAGATTTATATTAAGCATAAACTATGCATTGTAAGCAGTAGTTCTTTCCTTGATGTTCATGAGTTTGCTCTTCTCTTTGGAGATGCGTAAGTATCTGGAAGCTAACTTGAGTGTGAGTGTGTCTGAGAGTCAGCCCTGACTCAGTGGGAAGGTGTTGGCCCTCCTGATTCCTCTTGGTGACACGCTGGTCTGTGGGCTGGGGAGGTTCATGACTGACTTGAGGGGCAGAGCCTGAGTTTCTTACAAAGTCAGTTAAGCTTTTTTATGTTTGAGCCACCTTAATAACGCTTTTGACCACAATGTTCACTGTGGTCAGAAGAGGGTATCAGAAGCAAAATGTCCACTGTGGAGCATGATAGACTTTTGCACATTCTTTACATGGAAATATATCAAGAACATAAAACAGAATGATATTGTTTCCCTTTTAATTTTAGGTAAAAAGTCAAATGAGACCAGAGTCACATTGGAAATAAATATTATATTGTTGTGTTCCTGCAGAATTACAAGATTCCTCCATTGGTTCTGGCTTCATTCTATCCACTTAAAGAACAAGGTTTTATAAGGTGTATCATGTGTTAGAATTTTAAGTTCCCCTCCTGAAGTATAGACAAAAGATTGATTATGGAATCTATGAGCATTTCCGTTAAATAATATGCTCTATTTCTAATCACTTGTCACGTGCCTGTGTAGCATTTCTCTGGAAATACTTCATGATCTTCTGGTCAGTCACACTCCTGTGCTGCTGACTATGTCATTTGCAGACTACTGAAGGTACAACTGGACTGTGGTTTAGTCCCGAAGTATAAACACTTCCTCCGTCCTTCCTGTCTTTCTTCTGCAGGGAGCTTTGCTGATCTCTATCTCAGACACTTTCTTCCTAGCCTAAACCATGAATAACATTTCACTCAGTAGCTTGGTGGGATCTCCTTCTGTCCCTGGCCCCACACAATGAACATCATTACCAAAAGAAGCTGCTCTGGGTGGTCCCGCTCAGGAGTTTACACTGTGAGTGGGATGATGGTGTACAAATGTGCTGAATAAATGTGGGAAATTTGGGTACACAAAACCAACAAAGTCCCTTGTCCGGAGGCTCCTCCAGCCATGGCATCCTGAGTAACATCAACCCTGAGAGGGTTGATTTGAGCAGCAAATCCTGTTTAGTAGAAAAATAAATTACTTTCTGATCAATTGTGAACTTTTTAGTGACTTCAGATATCACAGACTCTATGTCAGCTTAAACTGGCAGCAATGTACTGTTTATAAATTATATAATTTTGTTTAGTGCCAGCTTGTTCTCAGGAGAATTGGAATCAAGCGCAAAAGTTTGCTTAGACATGTCAACCTTGAGACACAAGAAAAAAACACAATGATCTCACAAGCCACCAGCCAGTTTAATCTTTTGCTTAAACATAGTCTATATAAATTCTACTTTCTGCCAACTATAACTCCCAGATACTCAGTAGAACTTACTGAATCTGTGAAATATGCAACCAATGAAAAGTGCAAAAGTACCCACTCTGTAAGCCTGCCCTTTTCAGCACTATAACTGTCCTGCTGTCCCGTAGAACTGGGCCAGCCGGTAAAGACCTGTTTCCTGGACTGGTCATTGTCTTGGCAATTAAACTTTATATTTTTACCCAACTCTCCTGCCTCTGATTGATCATTTTAATCAATTGATCATTTCAATCATTTCAATCATTGATCCACCACTACACTTTCTCCCTCTGTGGCTTGCAAGGCAGGTATTCAAAGGGGTGTACATTGGGCAACTGTGCTGTGGAATCATGATGTCTAAGCAAATTGCCCCTGAGAAATGAAGTGGCCTCAGCTGTTTGGTGGAAAATCTGAAACCTAAAGACATTCTGAGCTTTGAGGCCCCTGCGGTCTCTTCCTGATTGCATGTGCAGGTCAGATTCCTAGCGCAGTGACCTCTAACGCCCATGCCTCTTTGGTGCTTAGGAAGTACCCATGGGCACCAGTGATGGCTATTCATAGAAACTTGATATTAGGCCGGCTTTTTTTTTTCTGGACAGTCAATTCAGCATTTACCAAAGTTATTATCCCTTCCATTAGAAGTAAATAAGTTTAAGATAGAGATTACTGTCAGTTAAGGAATTCACCGGACAGGTATTTGTGGAGTATCTGGGCACTCCACAAGTCGTTCTAGGAGCTGCACAAAGAGCAGTAATGGAAAACAAATTCTTGCCACAAGAGAGCTTAAGATCTAATGAAGGAAATTGGACGGCAGGCAGACTTCTGAGGCTGATAAATGCTCTGGAGAACAACAACATGAGCCATGAAGCACAGAGAGAGTGTGGGAGGTGGGGATGGTGGTGGTGGTGGAGGTGCGGCTGTGATTTTCTATATGGCAGTAAAAGGATGCTTTATTGTTAACTTCCCATCGAGCAGAGAGGTGGGGAAGGAAGGTTAATGTGTTCCTGGAATGTTTGAAGGTCAATGCGACTGGAAGTAAGGGAGCAAGGAGCACAGTAGGGGGAGCCAGATGGTACCAGGCTGCAGGCCATGAAGAAGACTTGGCTCACGTTCTGGGGGACAAGGGATGCCGCTGGGGGGTTCTGCATGGAGAAGGGACTGTGGCTGACTTCTATTTCAAGGAGCTTATTAATCTTATTATGTGTGGAGTCCGTACTGAACTGGGAAGCAAACCTGAGGTAGAGAATAGCACGCAGGCTATTAGAGGAGAAATAGGGAGTGATACCTGTGGGAGAGGGGACGGGGTGAGAGCAGGCAGGAAGAAACTGGGCTGCTGTGCAGTCTCGCAGCCTGGCCAGTCTCATGAGAAGCTCAGAAACTGTGCTTGGCCTTCAGAGTTATGCCAGACTGGAGCGAGAGTGGCAGCCTTTACACAGATGCTGTGGAGCAGAGGGGTGGGGTGGGGAAAAGGAATTGCTGAGGGCAGTGGGAAGCCGACTGTGCCCAGCCTCTGGGGAGGAGTCCTTTGTGGGCCTGGGTATGGACAGGCCATGAGGACATCCACTGGAGGGGCCAGAGAATGGAGCATTAGTAGTGAGACATATTCATTTTCTGGAAATATGTTGAAGGGAGATCCAGTCAGATACTCGCATGTAGATGGGGGATTGTGAGAAACCAACTGATACTTTCTCCAAGGAACTAGAAATAGTACCTGTTTCTATATCAATGTAGGAAAAAAAGGATACATTGTATGCTGAGATGAGGAAATTTTGAGGGTATAGGGGAAATTTTTTGGAAGAAATGCAATTAATTGAGCTCTTTTGAAGTCTATGAAATGTCTCATTGAATATATTTGTTGCATGAAAACAGGGAGGACATTCTAGGCTGACGAGTGTATTTGAAACTTATTAACTTAGAAACACTATGTAAAGCCAAGGAACTGGCTAGGGTCACCTGGGGTGATTTTTGGGCTTCTTTCAAGCTTTAGAAGAAGTCCAGTGGCTCCAAGGAGAGAGAGGTATATCCAAAAGTAGGAAGCAAAACAGGAGGAAATAGAGTGCTAGGGACCAGGCTAAGACAATGACTCAGTGAGGAGAGAGCAGACCGTATTTCCAGACAGATGGGGATTCTCACTTTTTTCTCTGTTCCTCTTTCAATTTCTACCAGGTAGGAGATTTAGTCATTTCTTCTGAATATCTAATCATGTCAAACAGAGGTGTTAGGTTTCCATTTATTCTGAATAGCTAATTGTGCCAAACATTTAGGTGTTAGATTTCCTCCAGTGGTCTGAAGCATCCTGTTTACCATAATTAAGGAGGGCTACTAATGTTGTTGTAACTAGGAGGCTATCCCCAAGGAGGAGAGAAATTTCAATCAGAAAGAACAAGTGTAGAAGCACTGCAGAGTTCCAGTTCAGATTAGACCTTAGTATATCATGATCTCACTTCTACCCTTGATCTTAGCCAAAAGGCCGAGAAGCGATATCATGATCTCACTTCTGAGCGCGTGAAGTAGGATAACTCTGATTGAGATCCCCGGAGTTATCCATTACCCAGGAGACAGGGATCCAAATTCCTAGTGATTCTCATCTGCACAGTTGGAAAATCAAACCATCAGGGTGAAACAGAACGGGCAGGGGGAGCTGTGCCTGGGAACACCTAAGACCCCATCCCCACACACCTGCATTCAGCACAGAACTTTGTGTTCTTATCTAACTTTACCCACCATAGGTGTCTCCAGAGAAGGTGGCTGTGTCAGGGGACTCAAAGCCTTGCTGACAATAGGTGTATCTTCCAGAGTGGAGAGCAGAGCCTACCACTCAGTACCAGTTAACTGAGGCAAGGAAATGGGGCTTCTATTGTTTTCTTTTATCAAGCTCCTGGTGAAACATGAACACATGGATATCTGAATAGGACTGGCACCTGGATATGTTTATCAAGCTTAGCAAATTTTTCCTGGACTGATCATTTATTTTCTTTGTTTCCCATATCAAGAATAAGGTTGTTTCTAATGTTATATATGTTAAAGAAAAGAATATTTAAGAGTTTTGTAGCTCAGTGCCATTGTAATGGTATCTGTTTTCGTGAGAAAGATGAAGGCAATCTCCTTCAGCCCTCAGGAATACCAGATTTTAGGGAGAATTTCAGATTGTGTCTGTTGTAAACCTGAACACACCATGCTCTTTTGGAAGAAGATTACTCAACAGAGATGTTTGTGTCTCTTAGTGCTACATAGATAATTAAAATTCGGGTTTATGAAATGCTTAGGGTTTTGAGGAGCACATGGATGATAACTCTGCCTAGAGGAATAGTGGGCTTATTTGGAGAAGAAACTCCACCCTCTGGCTCTTCCCTGTACGATAATATACGTTTTGTCATCCAAAACTTTTTTAGGACCAGGTGCCATCACTTTCTATTCAAATGAGAGTGGTTTCCATAGAAGTTGTTGGAAATACATGTGTGCTTTGAGGCTATATGTGGTTGCTAACCAGATGGCAGAGGCATGCTATTATAACGTATGGCCCTTAGAGATCTGATTTCAAGTAAAAATTATAACTTTATCAGTATAGTGAATTGTTTATAACTCTTAGTTGATAAAGCAAGATAAGAAAATTATTAGAGAAATAGTAATTCCCAAATAGAGCAATGTAGCAAAATAGCAAAATCATAAGTTATTTTAACTGGTTCTCATGTTTTAATGTGATTCAAAGAACAGCTTGTGCAGGGCAGAAGCTAGGGGCTGAAGTACTCTTTCCTCTTCCAAATTTATTGCTGCCAGCTCACCTATACATTACCCTGTGATGGGGGAGGGGTAGAGAGAAAGAAGACAGTAGAGGAGAACAAAGATAGTGAGACAGAAAGCACCATGTTTGCTGATCCCACTGAGGAACACACTGCAGCACTGACACAGATCTGGACAGTTGTGCTACCTCAGGGAGCCTCTCACCAGGACTCAGAGGTGAGAATGGTCTTCATGATCGAGACTACTGTGGTACATATGTGTTTATGCGTATGTGGCTCTTTCTTTCGTGTTCTTCACTGGACACTTCATTCAAGATGTCGGATGATGGAGGCTTAACCTGCTCTTTTGGTCTGAATGGCTTCCCCCTTGTCAATGTTATTTATTGAAGGGAAGAATAATAGTACTCATGTGGGTAACATAGATAATGCTATTGCCTCACATGGAGCCATGAGCTTTTCTTGGTGAATCTAATTGTAATCCCATAAGAATCTTTTAAAGTTAGCTCATCCATAAAGTTTCACATGTGGCAGGCCTGAATCTTTGAGTTGATAATTAGCTGTCTGAGCTCCACAGCCAGGCAGTGACTGGGTCCCAGGCTCCCCTGCTCCTCCATCCCCCTGTTACTTATTGTGCATTCCTGTTCCTCCAGGGGCCTTCACGCATACTTTACTAGTTGCTTGAAATAAGTGCTCTTCGTCCCACTCGCTTCCCAGGTCCCCGTCCTGCATCCTTCCAAGAGTAGCCCCAAATCCACCTTCCCGGATGACTTCAGAGGAGGCAGGGTCATCTTAGCACCTTCTGAAGCTGCCTCTGGCTAATATCACAGGGCAGCCTCAGGGCGTCACCAGGGAGTTTCCCGGCGACGGAGAATCTAGGATGTCCTTACTCAGGCTGCACTGGAAGCAGGTTTCCCAGCTGGTTTACGTGTGCAGTAGATTTGTCATTCGTTTACCTGTTTTATATTCTTGATCAGATTGTAAATTTTAAAAGATTATTATATTTTCTTTTGGGTCTCTCTAAATATACACAGTGTAAAAGATGATGCCACATACTTTGTGGAGTGAACTAACACAACACTTAAAACCATTTCTATGTCAAGATGTACTATGTTCTTTAGAATACCTTTTTCCCACTTGTTACTGAATTATTTTTCACCATTATTTTACTTGTGGTGTTTCCACATATCAGGCTTTGGATAATGTTAAAACATGAAGAGAAGTTCCTGCAACAAAAAACTCATTCCTTACTATATAGCCCAGTGACCGTGAAACCTTTCGAGCCCAAAAGACAACCCCCAATCCACTTACTTATCACAAAGTGCCAGCACTGCAGTTAAACCTGAACCTTAGGTTTTAGTTTAGAAAGAACAAGTCATACAGCGGCTCATGCGCAGACAGAGCACTTGGCCTGTGCAGTGGGGCCCGGTGCTGTGAGTTCCCGGCACTGTCCTAGCCCTTCCACTGCTAAAGCCCAAATACTGCATACATGGTAACACTGATTTGGAGAAAAATCAATGCTAGAAGAGAGAGATGTTGAGTGTGATCCATTTTACATATGAAATTTTGAGACTCGTTTGTCTGTAGTCGGGGTGCTCACTATCTTGCAGGATCCTTGAGATAGAATTTTGTTTTGACAACTCTTTGATCCAAGCTTTTAGAGTTCGTTCTGTGAACAGGAAGGCTGCAGCCGCTGCAGGGGCTTCCATATCACCACCTGCAGTTTGTACTCCAAGGACTAATAATGGAGGCTATTGATTTTTTTTTTTTTTTTTTTTTTTTTTTTTTGCGGTGATCTCGGTTGTGTTTTCTAGTTGTCTATTTAGACACGGGGTTTGCATGCATTTTTGCCTCCAGGTATTCTCTGCCAGCATGACCACCCGATCGCTGAGACTGGCAGACGCTGGGGCCTATCACCAGGCAGCTTCTTAGTGGTGCACAGTCTGGCTTTTCTCTTCCTTTCACAGAATGTATAATTGGAATAAATGCATGAGAAGAAAAGAGGGCAAACACACATAGGCGGTAATTTTTTTCTTAGGAATCCCTTTTTAGCAGTCAGTGCGGCCTCTCATAGAGCTTTCAATGTGAAAATTGCCAAAACATAAATCTACTCTCTAGAGCTGACAGAATTCTTTGATGCAGGGAGGATTCTGCTTTACCTCTTTTTAGATTTGCTTCTTTCCCCTCTCTGTGCGTGCGTGTGTGTGTGTGTGTGTGCGTGCGTGTGTGTGTGTGTGTGTTGTTTTAGTAACAGGCTCCCTTCCCACCTCAGTCATTGGTTTGTTCACTCCCATATGTGATGAATCGAGGCTTCCAGAACGGGGGCTCCGTGTGACTGCGGGCACAATTACTTCCAAATGAACTCGTGCATCTTAGCAGGGAGCGTTCAGACCGCGCCGCAGGTAAAGGGAAGTCTTTGCTTAATGCTTTCAGTAACTTTTAAAAGCAGGGCACTGCGGCCCCCATGTTTGCTGCGGGAGGGTGTGAGTGAGGGCTGCGGGTGCAGATCAATTTGGCTGCGTGTGGAGATGAAAGGCTCTCTACGGTCAGAGGAAGGGCGACCCGGCCAAGGCAAAACTGCTCCTTGGGCAGAGAAAAGGCTGAGCGTTGCCCCCGGAATGGGGGAGACGCTCCCCTGCTTGCTGATGCCCCTTTTCCGTGAGAGACTAGGGAGCCCTCTGCGAGTGCGGGCGCCACATCGGAAGGCTGGGTGGGAACTTTCAGTGACAGGCAAGAAGCGAGGGTGCTCAGTCCGCGTGGCCCTGGAGAAAACAGTGTCTCAGATTATGAGGTTGTGAGGAGGTTTTAGCTTTAGAGATGGTGAGCATTTCAAAGAGCGTTCAGGGAAATAGTTTAATCTGTTCCGCCCTTATTTCTGTTATTAATGTAGTTTCTCTGTGATGGAAACGAAGATGGCTAAATGGCAGCAACAACGCAAAGTGTTAATTGGCAATTAAAAGTGCAAAGCTATTAAGAGGCGTCTGTTCTGCGTCGTGTGGAAATGACTTTCATCACCATGGCAATTCATTTTTGAGCTCCTCTGGAACTTGGCCACACTAAGCAGTCAATAGAAAATATTTTATTTGAATCAAGGGAGTGATTCAACTGTCTACTATCCTCTGATTGTTGCATACATCATTAGTATAATTTCGAATCCTTTCCCATCTGAAATTATTAACAGGTGAATCATCTGCTTTTGCTAAGAGAAGACGATGCTTACTAAAGGCAGTGGAAAGAATCCCGCTCTAATAATATTATACTATTAGCTTACAAGAATCTTATGCTAATAATATACTATAAAATAATATTATACTAGTAGTAAAATATTATACTATTAGTTTAGATAATTTCTCTTTTTGTGGCTGATACATATAGCTCGTTGCTCTCCAACAGCAACCTGGAAGGTGAATAAGCTTTTAGTTCTATGAGATTTTTCCATTCTTTTAATGGCATCATATACTGGTTTGACCAAAGTAAGAAACTGTTTTCCTACACCACTAGATTTTTCTATTCTCCATGATGACATCACAAGTTGGTTTGACTGAAGTAAGAAACAAGGCTCTAATGAGGAAATAATGACAAATATATTTAACAGGCAGAAAAGAATATTAAAAATGAAAGTTGGGTCAAAGGGGGTTTGTATATTTTATATATCCTATGGACAACGGATCATTTCTACAAGGTATATTTAATTAAAAGAAAGTTGTATTTTAGTTAACACTAAGTTATGTCTTATAATAAATGATAGATAATTATTTCATTAGGGCTTTCTAGTTGGATGAAATCTATAGGAAGGATACATAGTTCTCTTTTTTCTCTTGTTTTCTTATGGTTACAATTATTACTGAATGATAATCTAGGGGCCCATATAGCCTGTCCCTGGGGATCTTCTGATCCCATTTTTACATTTATCCCAGAAGTTTCCACTATGTTCACAGCCTGTCCGTGCAGGCCAGTCTTCACATATCCGATCCTGGCTTTCCTTTTCACAGCCCTGTGTACATTCTCATCTCACAGCTCCTTGGCCTTTATCAGCTCAGTGCCCTTCCTCTCAGTCTTCTCAAGTTTAAAGCTGAAAGTTTAGAATCTTCTAGAACTACCATTCTTTTTTTTTTTTTTTTGAGACAAGGTCTTGCTTTGTAGTTCAGGCTGGCCCTGAGCTCGCTCTGTAGCCCAGGCAAGCATCAAACTCAGCAATCCTCCTGCCTCTGCCTGTCGAGTGCTGGGATGACAGGCGTGAGCCACCATGTCCAGCACTTGTGGTATGTGGTTACCGGGGATCGAACCAGGGACCTTGCACTTGCTAGGCAGGCACTGGAACCACTGAGCTAAATCTCCAGCCCATAGAACTATCATTCGTTATACCATATTGCAACCCCAGGCTGCTCTCTTAATCACTATAGTACCAGATCTTTTTTCTTAGCTAAAGACCTTGTGTCTGTCAAAACCACCTGCAAACATCAGTTTCACAAATGTTATATTTGCTTACTCTATCAAACAACCAAGCATCTTACCCCTTCACAGACTCATGGACTTACATTTGTTTGGGTTCTCAGGAGCCTATCAGGCCTTTAGTCTGGACAGGGCTTCTTCCCTCTGTTGTCCACAATGTTGCAGAATTTTTTGTCTTCCTTCAAACCCTTGTATCACCTTCAGTAGTTGTTCCTCAGTGGTGAAGCATGGATTGTTAGAGTCTGTAGAGGGCAAATGTGGTCCTCATTTCCCTATTTGTGTGTAGTTCTTTGGTGAGCTCCTCTAAACTCATGATTTAAATACCAGCTATGGGTAACAACCCTAAAAATTTTAGCACAGTATTAGAAAAATTATGTTCTGGAATATAATGTTGAATATTATAAAAACATAGTATTAGGGAGAAAAATAGTGATCCAGGGACTAAATCTTCAAGAAAAGAAGGGCAGTGTGAGGATGGACAGAAGAGTCCAATTAGGAGCTGAATAGTAGTGCAGGCTGATGATATGAGATTCAAAGCTGGAGGTGTGTGGGGAAGAAAGGAAGAACTCATATCCAGGCTCAGTGTGCCACAGTGTCAGAGAGTTTGCCACCACTGTGAGAGCTGCTTGGGAAACACAGCTCTTCAGAGAGAACATGTTTTTGTTGGGAGTACAAAGGGAAAGAAAGATTTAGAGAAGAAATTTATGACACGAGAGATTTTATAATGACTGGCTGAATTCCAGAGAGGTTACGGTGAAATAGTTTCAAGAGCTGGGAGCACGATGGGGGAGGGGAGCCGAATTAGGAGCAAGGGGAGCAGTTAGGGGTAAGGGGTAGCTCCAAAGCTGGGCTCCTCTCGACCATGGATTTGAATGGGGTTAAAGGCCAGGCTCGGACCTTGTGCAGACATATGTCTAAGGGTCCAAGGGAGAGAAAGGAGACAGGACTTAGAGGAGCAGGGGCGGTCTTGCCAAGCCTGGCATATTTCTATAAAAGCATAGAGATAGCACAGGGGCAGTGCTACCCTGACTGGAGAGGTTGATTTTATTATGATTTTTGATTGTACCGCATCATTTCCATTCTGCTTTCACTCTTTTCATTCTCCCCACTGTACCACATTCATAAACATTTTAATATTCCTTTTCTACATTTCAAAGAAGATCCTGTTCTTCATTTTGTTTCCTTAACTTACTTTGCTTTCTTCTTTCCTTGAAGATTTATTTTCTGCCTCAGTGTTACTGTGTCTACTATTATATTATTTTATAATATCTGATATTATATCTCAAATGGTGATTTTTCTTTTTCTTCCTTTTTTTTTTTTTTAAGAGACAGCGTTTCACTTTATAGTTCAGGCTGGCCCTGAGGTCACTATGTAGCCCAGGCAAACCTCAAACTAAGCAATCCTCCTGCCTCTGCCTCCGGAGTGCTGCGATTATAGGTGTGAGGCACCACACCTGGTACTGTGGTATGTGGTACTGATTGCTGTTGGGGGTGAGTCACCGCTCCCAGTATTGTTGTATGTGGTTACCAGGGATCGAAGCAGGGACTTTGTGCTTGCTAGGCAGGCACTGGAACCACTGAGCTAAATCCCCAGCCCATCAAATGGTAATTTTTATAATATCATGTTGCTTTTACCTCTCCTCTTCTTTGCTCTCACCTCTCTACCTTGGATCAATAGCTGAAAAACCTTCTATAATTTCAGGTCTTTAATTCTCTGGTCATCATATCCTGTCTGTGGGTACCATTTCCTCTAGTTTTCCAGCCTTCCCTGGACCAGGAATATCCTCTATTTCATCTTATTCTACTGGTTGTTTCCTTGTCTGCATATGTTCAGATGTATCCATTACAATACAAACAAAGGCACTATCTTCACTCTGTTGCTCTCGCTCCTCAGCCTGTCTTTATTTCCCATCCAGACTTCTTTAGAGAAGCCTGCAGTGCCCTCTTCTCTGCCTCTCTTCCCCCTGATCTTCATTTGATGGCTGTATTCATTTGTGTGGCTGACAAGCTCAACTTAATGGAGAAAAGGATTATTTTGGTTCATGGTTTTAGAGTTTTTAGTCCATGGCCTGCTGGCTTCAAGGCAGATGTCATGAGGGAGGGGAAAGCTGCTCCCCTGGTGGCACTGGGGAAGCAGAAAAAGCAAGTGAGAGCAGGAGAGAGGAATGGGATACAGAAAGGGCCCTTGTGACTGCCTCCAGCTGAGCACTACTCCTGAGGGTTGTTAATCTATGAATTTATCAGGAGAGTAATTGACTGACGCAGTCACTGTTTTTATGATCCAGCTGCCTCTTTGGGTTCCACCTCAGAACATTGCTGTAAATCTTTGGGGGGATATTTCATATTTAAATTGTAACAGTAGCTTTTGGAATATCCTTAGCCTCCTCTTCACTTGGAATTAAGCCTTAGCTTTTGCCTTTTATAGTTGTCTTCTTGGCATTCTCTTTATATAGCATAAGAGTGTTTATTTGGAGAGAAAAGATGGAAAGAGAATAGACAGCTATTGTGGGGGTTGGGGCTTCAGACCTGAAAGCCCCCTTCTTAGCATTCTGTGCACATTCCGTTTCTAATTGTGAATAAGTCTACTGACAGTTTTCTTTTTCCTGTTGGGTGCCTTGCTTCCCAGGGTCTTCGCACAGAAAATACATTTTTTTCTTTTATTGAATTTATTAGTACATTTTACATATACAGTATGATCATGTTCATCATTGAGATTTATACCTGTACTTGATACATTTTGATTCTTACTGTTTCCCATTGCCCTGGCTTCCCTTCAGCCTTCCCATCCCCTGTAAACATAATCTTTGTTTCCATTTTTTCCTTTATACTATCAAATTTTTTATTTCCTTTCTTTGCTTTCCCCTGCCCCAACCCAGTTCACCTTCCCTTTTCAACATTTTCTTCCGTTTTCACAATACCTATCATAAATTCTGGACCTCATTTAAACCTTTGGTTTCTCACACTAGAGAAACTATATGGTATTTACACATCTGTGTCCTGTTTAGTACACTTATAAGGATCGCCTCAAGGTGCCTCCATTTAGTTATGAATGTTTCAAGTTTATCTTTATGACTGTGTAGTACTGTTTCATAGAAAAAAAACATGTCTTTATTCACTTACCTATTGATGGGCTTTTGAACTGTTTTCAAGATTTAGCTATTAGAAACTATGCCACTATAAACATGGGTGAACACAAGGCCCTGTGGTATGATGCTTCTAATTCTTTCATGAATATACCCAGCAGAGAAATATCAGGGTCAAATAATACCCTTAGCCCTAGGTTTTTGAGGAATCTCTACACTGATTTCCACAATGATCGCATCAGTCTACATTCCCACCAACAGTAGAGGATGTTTTCTTTCTCCCCACAGCTCTGCCAGAATTTGTGCTTTTTTGATTTCTTGATAGCAGCCATTCTTTCTGGAGTGAGATGGAATCTCAGTGTTGTTTTCATCTGTAGCTTTCATATTTTTTCTCTTTTTGGTGGAACCAGAGATTGAACTCAGGACCTTACACTTGTTAGGGAGAAGGTGGCACCACTGAGCTACATCACAGGCACTTTATCTGCATCTCTTGAATAACAAGTGATATCAAACATATTTTTCATGTTTATTTGCTGCTTCTACTTCTTCATCTGAGAAATGTCTGCTTATTTCAGATGCCCATTTTTTAACTGGGTTTTAAAATTTTGGGGTTCTGATTTTTAAAGCTCCTTGTATATTCTAAATAGTAGTCCTTTGAGGAACAGCTGGAAAATTATTTTTCCCACATTGTAGGCTGTCTTTTCACTCTGTTGGTGGTTTCTCTTGCTTCCACACAGCAAATGCTTAATAAAATTACTTATGAATGAATTAAGAATAAGTGAAAGACAAGGAATCTCCATAACACCAGGCATGGTATTCTCATAAATATACTTTCAATTTTAAATCAATACCTTAACTTTTATTGGTTTTTGTTTTCATGGTACTAGGGGTTGAACACAGGCCCTTTATACTTAGCTGCATCTTCAGCCTTTATAAAATTTATTTTTTTCATTTTGAGGCAGAGTCTCTCTATGTTGTCCAGGCTGAGTTTAAATTTGGGGTTAATCCTCCTACCTCGGCCTCCTTGATTTCTGATTCCAGGCATATGACAGTGCCCCACTCAGCCTTCCTTTTTTTTTTTTTGAGACAGGGTCTCGCTTTGTAGTTCAGGCTGGCCCTGAGCTCACTATGTAGCCCAGGCAAGCCTTGAATTTGGCAATCCTTCTGTCTCTACCTTCTGAGTCTGAGTGCTGGGATTATAGGCGTGAGCCACCACGCCCGGCATTGTGGTATGTGGTGTTGGTTGTTGGTGGGCGTGAATCTCCACGCCCAGCATTATATGTGGTTACTGGGGATCGAACTCAGGACCTTGCACTTGCGAGGCAGGCGCTGGAACCACTGAGCTAACCCTCCGGCCCCACTCAGCCTTCTTGATAATGATGCATGTTGGAATTTCCTTGTGTACTTGTTGACCACAAGTCACCATTTGAACCTGCTACTATCATAGGGGTAAATAGATAAAAACACGTCTAGAGCAAACCAGCTGGTGTGTTTGTAATGAGCCCACTGCTGCAGAAACATCTCATAACTTTCAGCTGCTCATCAGCCAAGCTGCTGTTTATTGTCATCCCTTACAACAAGGTCTTCTGAAGTCAAATTCTTCACTGGCCAACAGAAGAAAGGTTCTGATACGGTCTGGGTGTGTTTATACCTGCTCTTTGGCAGCCAGACACGTTATCACAGGACAGTAGGCAATTGATCACAGTGCACGAGAGTCACACTATCATGTTATGAGAAGGCTGAAGTCAGGACAGAGCTCCAATGGGGCTGAGGGTCTAACTTATGACATGTCTCGCAGGTCTCTTCTGGCAATTCTGAAGCCAAACCTCTGACCTTCAGCTTTGTCCCTGCTGTCAGAAGACTCCCAAGTCACATTCAGCTGGCCGACACTTCCAAATACCTTGTCAAAATTCCTGAGGAACCAGGGGATAAGAGTTCAGAAACTGTGACGAGGGTAAGATTATTGTTATTCCTTTTTCTTTTCAAAAACTATATTAAATTCTCCATAATAATGACTTGAAAATTTGTATCAGTTTTTATTTTCTCTGCCTAAAGTGATCTGACCATGAATTCTATGATTAATTGAAAGTAATATTTCATATATATAAAGTTATATAATAATAAACTACATGTTCTCCAGTTCCAGGTTGTCTCCAAGGAATTATTCTCAACTCTTCTGAATGGGCACCTTGTTTACTGTCACAGAACAATTTCTACTTCTTAGCACCTTCCCTCATTATATATTGTAGATTTTAAATTTTGGTGAATGCTTATGTTCATCTGAAAGAAGGATTAAAAACTGATATTGTGGGCCGGAGATTTAGCTCAGTGGTTCTGGTGCCTGCCTCGCAAGCGCGAGGTTCTGAGTTCGATCCCGGTAACCACATACAATGCTGGGCGTGGTGACTCACGCCCACCAGCCATCAATATCACATACCACAGTGCCGGGCATGGTGGCTCACGCCTGTAATCCCAGCACTCTGGAGGCAGAGACAGAAGGATTGCCAAATTCGAGGCTTGCCTGGGCTACAGAGTGAGCTCAGGGCCAGCTTGAACTACAAAGCAAGACCCTGTCTCAAAAAAAAAAAAAAATTAAAAAAACAAAACAACAACAACAAAAAAAACCCCTGATATTGTTTTGGATGTAATATACTAGCAATATTTAAAAGTTAATGCCCAGTGTTGGGACAATTGTAGAAATATTGCCATGATCAAACATTATGGCTAATTTTGTGAATTTATAAAATTTGATGGAAAATTCTTATCCACAATCATAAACTCATTCATAGCTTCTCAGTTATCTAACTTTTGGAAATGAAACTCAAGAAACTAGAGAGAAAAATGTTATGTATGAAAGTAATTAAGGAAAAATAAAAAAGAGCTTGATTTGTAACAGAAAAAATAAGAATGTGCTGGTATAATAACCATTGGCCAATGTATACTTCTGGTGATTATGAGATACAATGGAAAATAGTCACCATATAATACTATGTAATAGAATAGGTACAACTGTAGTCATTGTAATCACTCTGGTCATACCTGTGTAAAATTAAGTCAATGCTGGAAATAAAATTCAAACAAATATCTGAAAATGACTGGTATCAGAACAATAAATTTTGGTGTAAATATTTCTCTTTAAATTATATTTTAATATTTTATTTATTGCTGTAATAAAATGGGAGCAGGAAAACTTGGGTTATTCTTATCTAGGAAGTATAAATATACTCCTATTTCTGTGACTCTGGAGTTTTTAATGTCTCTGTCTTATTTTAAGAACAAATAAGACCAAATTACTTCAGAGAAGCTCTGAATACTGTATAAGGAGCTCTGGGAAGTTTCCCCCTAATAGTACTCAACAACATATAGCACATTTACAGCCTCTTTTGTTTTTGTGTACTTTGGAAGTCTGAGATGGCAGCTGTACGATCGATACAGCCTTGGTTGCCAACCTGCAAGTTTCTTAAGATGATAATATTCACTTGCATGTTGTGATACTATTTATACAATCACATCTTTAAACGATTAAAGACTTTTTAAACAGTTGAACAATATTGGAGCCAAAGTAATTGTGCACATTTGTAATCCCAGCACTAAGGAGGCTGAGGCAGAAGGATCACTATGAGTTAAAGGCCAGCTGGGACTATGTATAAGTTTAAGGCCAGTCTGAATGACATAGTGAGACCAGGTCTTGAAAAGCCAAAAACCAAAAAAGCAGAGTAAAAAATTAGGGTAGGTTAAGTGACCCCTTGTCTGCTCACACACATGCACACACACACACACACACACACACACACACACACACACACCAACTGTACATATATGCCACAGGTGCATGAACCTAATGACAAAGACAACTAACATGGCCTATTGTTATAGAGAAGACACAAACAAAAATAAAAAAAGAAACTAGCAAAATTTGAGGTAGTGATAAGTGGTATGGAAAAATATACTGGAGTGAAAGAACAGAGACAAATGAACAAAGAAAACCTAACCAGTGCTGGCATGTGTTCATCTTGACCACATCAGCAGCCGCAGTGGCACCAAGTTGGGTGGGGAAGCTGCACCTGGCATTTGACTTTGTTCACACACAGCACAAATGCACATGTGAGCATGCATTAAATTGATAACTATAGTTATTTAGTGGCTTAGCCTTTTATTCTGAAATAAATTTAGCTTTATAGAAAAGTTTCAGAGAAAATAAAATGATAATCATGGAGACATGATCAAAACAAGGAAATCGATATTGAGTCTTTTAAATAGAATCTCAGTGTACATGGCAGCATTTTAGAAGAATAAATTTGGTGGCTTGATAAAGTGATATTAGTTCTGGTATTATAAGCCTTCACCACTGAAAATTGGATGGGAAAAGTAAGAATTAAAATTCAAAGTAAAACAACAGTTAAAATATTTTCTACTGAAAGTGTCCCCCTTTTTAATGTCTTGTTTATAAGTACTCATTAGTTTAGATTGTTCTGTCTAATGATTTGTGAATTTGGTTCTTTTTTCCCCCTTTCAGACTTTTAGGGAGACTATATTATTTTGGAGCCTTTCAGTGGAATTTTTTCCCTTGCCCTGGTTTTTAAAGTACATGTGGGTTGCTTGACCATTAGCTAAACCCTTGACTGATCCACATTCTCATTTGCCATCTGTCTCGTGGATGTCTTCACAGAAAATCAGACTCTTTCTCCATACACTCTTTGTTTCTCTCTATCATTATGGTTCTGAGCTCTGAGTAGTTTGTGCTTGGGCCAGCAGAAATAAGTGGGCCGGAAAAACTGAACCATCAACTTCAATCCAATCTCTTGTAGACCAACCTGATATTTTAATGTATTTAAAAAATGTTTTATAAGCCAGTTGGACTTTTCAGTGTATGCTAAGTAAACAA
Organism: Thryonomys swinderianus; assembly: GCA_004025085.1. Taxonomy (NCBI): domain Eukaryota; kingdom Metazoa; phylum Chordata; class Mammalia; order Rodentia; family Thryonomyidae; genus Thryonomys; species Thryonomys swinderianus. The sequence continues at coordinate 31,329 of PVIC010015745.1, forward strand.
TAAGCATTTAGCAAACCAGGGTCAATGTTTTCATTTCTCTTCTCTTTCTGCAGTCTAAATCCATTGACTATGTGACCTTTCACCAGGGGTGCAAACAAGACAGAGTGCAAGGATCGCTCGCCTGTCCGTCGGAGGACTGTGAAAAGAACTCACAAGGAGAAGGATTTAAGGTGAACAACCTTCAAGGCATGCAGCAAGGTGACCTCTTCAAGGCTGAGTATGTCTTTATTGTGGACTCTGAGGGGGAAGATGAGGTTCCAAGCAGAACAGGAGAACAAGGCACCCCTGCAGGCACAGGCAGCACAGTGACCCGGCCCACGTCTCTAGCAATCTCCTCCAGCCTGGTCTCAGATGTGGTACGTCCCAAAGTCCGGGGGCCTGAGCTCAAGGCCACATCACAAACAACAACTTCTCAGGAGATGGCCTCCCAGCAGAAGCAGAGGCAGGTAGGTTTTGTCTTGCTGTCTCAAGAAAGCACGGTGAAGCCTTCACATCCTATTGTCTTGGCTATCTAGGAAGGCTTTACTGTTCAAGCACACAGAACTCTCAAAGAAAAGACGATTAAAATCCCCAAGCCCAACAACACAGATCATCACAGTATAGACACTGATGATAAATTGATAAAAAAGATTATATGATTATATTGTAAATAGCCTGAAGAGAAAAATGCAGCACATTTAACCAGAAGGTGAATATAGCCTCTTCCTTTTGAATAGTTCTTGGAGAATGTTGGTGTTGGGAATATCTGTAGTGTAGAGCAAGTGTTGGTCAGTTGATGCACCAAGAATTACATTGCGAACACAAGCAGGAGCCAGAGAGGAAACAGAAAATGGCTGTGAAGGGTAGATATGTTATATATTAGGCAAAATATCACAGTGGTCCTGGAAGCTACAAGAATGGAGCTGGCCTCAGAGATCCTGCAGTATACTCCCCTCCAAAGCTTCCTCAGGCAAAGAGCCCAAGGTGCAGTGGGAGAGGACTCTTGCCATCTTGTGCTAGCAGGAGAGAAAGGGGTCAACAGGAAAGTATTGTAATAAAAAGAAAAGAAAGCATGAGCTGGCTGGTAGAATGTGAGCTGTTGAGTCTGGCGTGGAGGCAGAGGCTGTGCAGCTGTCCTGGACTGTGGAGCAAGCACTGGTTCTGAGATTCCTGCTCAAGGCCTGCCAGTCTGAGCCCTAACAAGCATGCCAAAGAGGTGTGAGGGGTGTGCGCACTGAGTAATTGGTCTCGTTGCATAACTAGGATCTGTCAGATGAGAGAGTAAGCATTTTATTTTTGGTATTCGCCCTGTGTTTATTTCTAACAGTCTTTACTGACTTCCTGATGCTGTGTTTTTAGTATATTCAGAAATACCCAGCATCATATGTTGCTTTTCAGTAATAAAAGACTCCCGCTCCTTTACCCTTCATCTAGGTGTTCTTGTCTAAAACATTCCCTTCTTCCTGAAATTTAATCTTAGTGTGGCATTAGAATAAGGTACAACAATATAATTAGAGGCATTCTGAATAAGCTGTGATAGGCTGAAACATTTCCTTTTCGCCTCAGGAGACAGCATGACACAACCAAGGTGGAGATGTAGAGAGATCTGTTGTCAGTGGAGGGTAGTTTTATGTAATGGCTTTGAGAAAAATGACATTCTGATGTTACCAGATACAAAGGAAAGTATTTATAATAAAGAAACATTGAATTTTTAATTTACTCTTTTTCCCAATTGATATATCTCTTCCCTTGAAATGGCCATTTGTTTTGTTTTTATATGGTCACATATAGAGGGACTAGAAATTGAATACACATTTTGGTGCACATTTTCCAGAAAGCATATTTAGGGTTAGGTTACAGTTTATGTTATCTAAGTTTGTAATCGAAAGGCAAAGCTCAACTTTATTCAGTACTTATTGCCAAAAATTATGGTTATTGATAAGAGAGGAAAGCAGAAATGTTTGAGAACTGTCACTGTTTCCATTTCTCATCATGAAGCTAAAGTAGGGAGCCCCATAAGTGCACCCTGAGAGGAAATGAGCAGCTTGTCCAAGGAGGATTTTTTAAATTGAATTCTTTATTGGTATATTTTATTGGCAGCTCACAATCACACTCAACATTGGGAAATTTGTACCAGTATATGACATGTTAATTCTCATTTTTCCCATATCCCTTCCCACCCTATAGCACCCCACCCCTATATGCATGTGCTTGTTCTTTTTAAATCATGTTTATTCTTTCCCTTCATTACTTTCCCCTACCACTTTCCCTTTGAGTATTTCCTATTTCACAAAATCTATCATACATTCTAGAGCTCATTTACATCTACAGGTTCTCATACCAGAGAAAAGATATGATAATTACATATCTGTGACCTATTTATTTCACTTATTAGTGTGTCCTCAAGGTGTATCCATCTTCACATAAATGACTCAAACTTGTTGTTCTTCATGGCAGAGTAATACTCATTTTATAAAAAACCCCACATCTTCTCTGTCAATCTCCAGTTGATGGGCATCTGGGTTGTTTCTAAGATTGGGCTATCACAAATTGAGCTGCTAGAACATGGGTGCACATATGTCTTTACGATATGATTTTTTTTAATTCTTTCAAGTATATTCCCAGCAGGGGAATAGCAGGGTCAAATGGGACTTCTAATCCTAGAAACACTAAACCTGCTGCAGAACAGGTTAGGTAAAACTCTTGGAGACATTGGCTTAGGGAGAGACTTTATGAACCAAACATCTATAACATGAGAACTAGCAGAAAGAATCAACAAATGGGATCTCATCCTATTAAAAAGCTTCTGCACAGCAAAAAATTAAAAAAAACACAAACAAAGAAAAACAAAAAAACCCCACTGGCACCGCTAAAAGACAACCAACAACATGGGAAAAAAATCTTTACTAGCTATTTCTCAGATAAAGGACTAATGCCTAGAATATACAAAGAACTTAAAAAATCAGTCCCCCAAATTTAAAGACCCAATTCAAAAATGGGGCTGTGAAATGAACAGATACTTCTCAGAGAAAGAAGTAAAAGCAGCCAAGAAGTATATGAAGAAATGCTTTACATCACTGGTCATTCAAGAGATGCAGATGAAAACAACACTGAGACTTCGTCTAACTCCACAAAGAATGACTGCTATTGAGAAATTAACCAGCAATAAATGCTGGTGAGAATGGGGGGAGAAAGGAACTCTTCTCCACTGTTGGTGAGAATGTAGACTTATGCAACCATTGTGGAGATCAGTGTGGAGATTCCCAAGGAGGATGTTTGACGGGAAGTCTTACATAGTCCACGGTGGGGCTTTAATGTAAAAAGTCAAGAACAAATTGTGTGATTGAGCTTCTTCATATTAACAATAGCAACTTTTAGTCAGAAGTGCAGTCAATAAAATGAATTTGTGGTCTGGCTGGTTTAAAAATGAGTCAGCATTGAGTTGTTTATAAGTTAGCAATTGGTGCCAGTTAGGCCACTTCTAAACAGTGTCCTCCTCTTAGGGTGGCCTTCATCCACCCCACACTCGGCCTAAATATCCCTTCCTTCCTTCCTTCCTTCCTTCCTTCCTTCCTTCCTTCCTTCCTTCCTTCCTTCCTT
>PVIC010015746.1:0-34928 GCA_004025085.1 Thryonomys swinderianus
AGCTCACTATGTAGCCCAGGCAAGCCTCGAACTCAGCAATCCTCCTGTCTCTGCCTCCCGAGTGCTGGGATGACAGGCGTGAGCCACCATGCCCGGCACTGTGGTATGTGGTATTGATGGCTGGTGGGCTTGAGACTCCACACCCAGCATTATGTGTGGTTACCGGGGATCGAACTCAGGACCTTGTGCTTGTGAGGCAGGTGCCAGAACCACTGACCTAACCCTCTGGCCCGGAGTTTTTTTTTTTAAGGCAGTCTTAAGATGCATTTTCCTGCTACGAGCAAAGGTAACTGTTGGTCAAACATACTTACATTCTTTGTGTATATTTGTGTGTTTTAGTCAGGTGTGTCTGCCATATAGATTGTGCCCCTAATGGCAAACTGTTACTTGTTTATTTTCAATCCATGAAGTTTATCTTAATCATCTTTGGACTCTGTTCTGCACCTTTCAGAAGATAAGGAACAGGGCAAGATTTATCCTGCAACACATGCTGTGAGTCATTTAGTTCTAATATACTGTGTGTTGAGTTTCATTGATTGCATGGATGCCTCCATTAGTATTTTTAAGCTATAAATTCTCTTTCATATTAATGAATTTATTGGAATTATAAAATTAATGAGTGTTTCTATTGAGCTGAAAATTTAATTTGTTTATATCTTACACTGTAAGCTTTAGTTCAGCTATCCCAATCCTGGGAGAGTCAAGATCATCTAAAATCTGCTTGCTTTTTGCTGTCATACATATTTATATTTTATGCAGTTGTGTACACCTATTTTTTTCTAATAGATCTTCATAGTTTCTCTTCAGTGTTTTAAATAGTTACAGAAAATAATAGGTGTCAGGGCTGGGGATGTAGCTCAAGTGGTACTGCACTTACCTTGGAAGCTCAAGGTACCGAATTCGCTCCCTGGTACCAAAAAAAAAAAAAAAAAAAATTAGGCGTCATATAATTAGACATGACATATATTTGCAAATAGTGAAGCCAAGTAAAGAAATGCAGTAAAGGAAAATTCCAAAAAGAAGTGCCATTTTTCTAAGTGGAAAGCCATAATGTTTATTAAACAATTTATAAAGATTATTTAAGAAATACTGCAGTTGGGGAGGGAATTTTATGGGCAAGGTTTATGCAAAGAAAATGAAGAAAAGAGGAATCATAGATGGGAAAGCTAAAAAGGGAACTGACATGTCCCTGGAGGCCCAGCGAATCTGTGTGAATCTCAGATCATGGTTGCATTTTCAATCTTCATTTTTACCCAGATGATGACTACAGTCTGTCCATCTCTTGGAGTCACTGGTGTTGACTATTTAAGGATCTAGCTTAAATATGTTTTAGTATCTGTTGTCACCCCCAGCCTTTCATAATTTTCTGAAAACATGGAAATTTAGCCACAAATCATATACTATGGAAGAGTTATACTGAATATATGCAATGCTATCTCTGAGGAATAAGACCATAGAGTCACAGTTTAAGTGTATGGTTAATTATCTTCAAATTCCTTAATCTTAATTCCAAAGTCAGGCCTGTAGGTGACTAAGAGAATTAAGAGTTTTCTAGGGATTTAGGAAAAAAGATTCTTCAGACCAGCTAACCCATTTTTTTTAGTAGCAACAAGTAAACAAAACTTTGTTAAGAATCGTGAACTGCACTTAATAATTTAACTGTTTATTATTTTCAGTAGTGGTTTCAAATAGAGTTTAGGTTCACATTTGTTGTAACCAAGCAATTGTAATGCTTGAGTTTTTCTTCCATGTTTTTTGATCAGTGTCAGATCATCTAGAACTAAGTGGCAGAATGAGTTTGTGTTCATTAAGGCTCAATGCTGTTGAGAAATAAATTAAAATGCTTTTTGAGGTCTAAAAAAGTTCAGGTACAAGTATATGAAGAAAACATTCTTTTTGCCTGACACATTTTAAAGGGAAAATGTGTATGTGTGTAAAAGTCACAGAACCATATTTATTGAACTTGAAATAGTTTTGCAGATTTCCATAGTAAGACTGATTTATGTGGCTTGAACATTTCTCATTTTTGCTCTCTTTCTCATTTCACAAACTTTTTGTCAGTTCCTAACTAAAGATGTGCTTGGAAACTCACTGTGCTAATAGGCAAAGTTGGCCTTTCCTATGCTTTCCTTCAAATAGCCCATCCTGAAACAGTGACCTTTTAGTTTAATAACAGTTTTATTTGAGAAAATGTTCTGATCCTAAGAGCTAGAAAGTGTTTTCAAAAAAGGCAATTTTTAAATAGTGGTCTGCAAATGCTATATCTTTTTCCCTAACGTATTTTAGATCAGACCTATCAAAAGAAATATATTGTTGCTTTTTATATTTTATTGATTTCAAAACAAATAACATGCAGCTTATATCTGCTCAAAACCCATTATTACATGGTTTGTTTTCCTGCCTGTGTTTAGACTTGTATTTTAAACTCTTTATGCTAGGTCATGTTTTATCTTTTGTTATTTTAAAATCTTGATTGTAGCTAAGGTAATTACTTTTTCAGGTGTGACCTTGGGCTAGAGGACCAAAAGTCGCATGTTTTATTTTATTTTGTTTTTTTTCTTTTCTGGAATAGGGCATTAGAAAGAAAGCTGTGTGTTAGTCCTTCTACTGGAACAAAATGATAAAACCCAATTTATGTAACCACCTGGGCATTGTTCCTGGCGCTGTCTTGTCTACTGTTGCTGGTTCTTTTGCTGTTCCCATTTCTCTCCCCCCTCAGTGTTCCCTATCTGCACTCTGTCTCTTCTTAGCCCAGAGGAACTGGCATGGCTGACAAGGCAGGCAGAGGAGCATGGGAAGCAGCAGTGAACTGATTTGAGTTTCTCTCTCCCTGTACCTCTGCTTCTGCACAGGCTCATCTGTATGGCCTTGGTATTTCCTATCACCTGCAGTCTCTCTGATGTTATTTTTATTGTTTTAAAAACATGTAGCAATGGACTTTCTTAAAGATTTGCTTGAGTATAAATGGAGTACTCTGCTGTTGTGTATTTCTCTAGATTTTATGTGACCTTTTCAAAGCAGAGATTGTATCTTATGTTACAGACTACTAAGCGAGAAAGAAGCAAAATGTAAGCATAGAATAATATTAGAAGGTCATTAGGGAACAACCTTTTGAGAAAGTTGCTACTCAGAGAGGTCAGTAATGTTCCCAAGTTCCCCTAGATTATTGATGGCCTTTCGAGGATTAGACCTCAACTGGAGCTTTCTGCATTTCTTGATTTTTCTGTCCATGGTTTTCTTTTTACTTTCTTAGTCCTTCTTCTCTTTTGCTTTTTCCTCCTTGTTTGCCTTTTTTCCCTTTTATTGAAAAGTACTTAAAACACTTCAAAAATCACACATTTAAAGTATGTAGTTCAGTGGTTTATAGCATATTTTTAGTGCTATACAACCATAACAGAATCTAATTTTAGATGATTTTTATTGCTGCAAAAAGGAATTCTACATCCATTAGCTTGTCATCGTTGTCATCATCATCATCATCATCATCATCATCATCATCATCATCATAGTCATTGTTATTGTTATCATTCCCCAACTTTACTTTTGCTCCAACGCAGGTAATCAGTTTTGTGATTTTCTATGGATTTGCTAATTTGCTGTTTTAGACATTTCATGTGAATGGATACCTATAATGTATAGCTTTTTGTGTCTGACTTCTTTCACTTGGCATAATAGAAATTCATCCATGTTGTAGTATATATCAATCCATAATTCTTTTTTATGGGTGAGTACTGTTAAACTGTAATAGCACATTTTGTTTATTCATTCATCAATTGATGAACATTTAGATTGTCTTCATTGTTGGGATATTGTGAATAATTCTGATATAATTATGAACATATTCTGGAGGAGTGTGTAAGATATGTTTTAGGTTTAATATATGCAGTTCTTTAGTGTGGAGTTGCTGGGACATATTGTAACCCTGTGCAGTATTTTGTGGAACTGTCCAACTGCACAGTGGTTGTATGATTTTTATATTCTCCCCAGCAGTGTATGTACATTCTAGTTTCTCCATGTCTTCACCTATACTTGTTATTATCTGTCACGTCCCTCGAAGTGACATGCCATTGTGGTTTTGATTTGCCTTTTACTAATGACTAATGAGGTTGAGCAAGTTTCTCATGTGTTTTTTTTGTCATTTGTATATATGTGCTTTTGAGAAATGCCTAATTTGTCCTCAGCCCAATTTTAATTGGGTTATCTTTTTGTTATATAATTTAGAGGTTTTTTTTAAATGTATCGCTACTTTGTACGCTTGTATGCTCTGGAAACAAGTTTCTTATCAACTGTATAACAAATATTCTCTGCTGAGGGTTATAGTTTCACCTTCTTGATTGTATTCTAACATTATTCTTGCTCTTGGTACACTTCGGTGACAAAATATCCTTACAACTTCTCACTTATAGTCCATATATATATATATATATATAATTTTTTTTTTTTTTTTTTAGGCAGGTTCTCACTTTGTAGTTCAGGCTGGCCCTGAGCTTACTATGTAGCCCAGACAAGCCTCAAACTCAGCAATACTCCTGCCTCTGCCTCCTGAGTGCTGGGATTACAGGAGTGAGCCGCCACACCCGGCACTGTAGTATGTGGATTGCTGGTGGGTGTGAGTCACCAGGCCCAGCATTGTATGTGGTTACCAGGATCGAACTGAAGACCTTGTACTTGTGAGGCAGGCACCAGAACCACTTAGCTAAATCTCCAGTCCACTTACAGTCTTTTTTTATTCCTTAGTATCAGCTAATTATTTGGAAGGCTTTTGTATACCTTATATATTGTTTTTGCATACACCTTAAGGCAAGGTAAATATACTGTCTAAATTATTAATAATATTTGCAAAGGATAAAGACAGTTACTGTCCAGTTTTCCACCTAATAGGATCAATCTTTTGAAATGATGCTGAAGTTAATGTCTGTATTACCATATCATCCCAAATAGTTCTGGTGCTTTCTTGACCATAATTTTAGATAGCCAGTTTCTAGTGAAGAAAGGATACTTTTGCTTATGTCTTATTCAAGGCTCTTAGGGAAGAATGCAAAACTTGTCTATTTTACTTGCCATCGTAACTGAAAGAGGCTTTACAAAACATGTCATACCAATTTTTTAACTGCAAAGAACAGATGTTTCAATTTAAGTCACCAGGTATTTAGGAAACTCCAGCTGTGTCCTCAGGACTGTTTTGTGTCTCTCTCCAGTTATTTGCACTTGCATTTGAGTGGCATGTAGTGCTTAATTTTTAGGAAATATATTTTCTAAATTTTCATAAATCATAAGTGCCATTTTCATAAATCACGGAACATTAATGAAAATATAAATAATCTCTGTAATAAATGATTTTTCTTAAATATTGAAGTGAGAAGATTTTAGTGCTTTTTTCTTTAAATTCATTGCAGGCTGACTACACTTGTGTGTGATTGTTAGGCTTTAATGCTTGGTTATCAGTTTAAAGAATCTGTGTTTAGTGTCTTAGTGCCCAGCAAGTAGCTCCTTAAAATTATTATAAATGCTGGCAGGTTTGGAAATTTCTAGGTCACCAGGGAACTCTTGATTGAATTACTCCTGAAGTACACTAATTGGTCTTTGCCACGGTGCGAAGAGACACTGATCACCTGGCAAGACGTTCTCCATTCAGTTGTATCTCAGCTTTGTTCTCTTGAGCATTTTCTTGCTTTTGGTTTTAGGAAGGCACTTATTTTATCTCCTTCTGCTCTTTGTTGATTCTAGTTTCTGATGAAGAACTGAAAAGAAGAGTGGCTGAAGAATTGGCATTGGAGCAAGCCAAGAAGGAATCTGAGACTCAGAGACAGTGAGTTTCATAGTATCTCGAAGAGATTTTGGTGCAGCTATTATGTGTATCATTATGCATATAATGACTTATGAAGAATGATTATAATAGTAAGATATTATTTGTGTGTGACTGAACTTTGAAATGTGCAAAACATGTCAACTTGGCCAGTTTTGGTTTTGAGTTCTTCTTACTAGAGCCCTATGTTACCCTCTTTGCAAACTTGATTAAATTATCATTATATCTCTTGTTCTTAGTAAAGTGGGTTCTGGGCTTTGTTTTCTCAGTATATAAGGACAACACTGACACTCCTAAGTAATTTCTAAATCTATTTAGAATGTATTCTAAGATTGAAAAATTAAATTGCCTGCTTTTATATATTAAATAATTTTGTGGCTAATGATGAACATCATACACCATACATAGTAGCTCAGTGAGTAGCACTGATAAGTATTATAGTCATTTAAAGATTAAGATGCTACAAAAATTTGTAAAGTTGAAAATTAAAGTCCTCTATAATTGCATCCTAGAATCACTACCCTTAACATTTATTACTATGGATTTTTTCTGTGTACATGCTTCCATTTTATTATTGGTATTATTATGAATGGTAGTTAAGAAGGTTCACTGAAATGTTTTGTAATAGTAGAAAACAAGAAGCAGTTAAAATGATCATCCTAGAGGCCTGGATAAATGAATTATGGTTCATGTCTACATTGGAATACTGGATAGTAAAGTAGATCCTGTACCTGATTCCAAAGATGTTGAGAGGCTATGAACTGAAAAAACAATGTAAAGGATGGAGTAGATAATACATATATACATTTTTTAGGGGGGTTAAAAAGTTCTACTTTTTAAAGATTTCAAGAATATACTTATGCATAAATATGTGTGGATATATTTTAATCCAAGATAGTCAAGTGCTTCCATCTGTGCTATTTCTGACATTTGCATATAGCACAGAGCGTTCTGATTGTATGGTCATATGGAATGTCTTTTGACTGTGAGCACTAGACACATGCCTACCTCTAAATAGATTCTTAGTATGTATTTTTTGGTTTTGTTTTGTTTTGGACTGTCTGACTATTTTTTTGAGAGAGCTCACATAGAGAATCTTTGAATTGGATTGTAGTCTGTGTTTGCCATGGTCCTTTAACATACATAATTTATTCTCTTTAGGGCTGAAGTATTTCATCCCCAAAATGATGAATTTGGAAAATGTTCTCAAATATGTTTCTTTCTTTTGACAAATTGCTAAACTAACCCACAATTTGCACAAAATGTATGGATCAGAGTATGTTATAAATTAGAATTACCATTTTCTTAGGTAGCGAAGGCTTATGGTTTAGTTTTTTTTTTTTTTTTTTTTGCTTTTTGGAGACAGGGTCTCGCTTTGTAGTTCAGGCTGGCCCTGAGCTCACTATGGTGCCCAGGCAAGCCGCCGCGAACTCAGCAATCCTCCTGTCTCTGCCTCCCCAGTGCTGGGATTACAGGCGTGAGCCACCACGCCCAGCATTATATGTGGTAACCGGGGATCAAACTCAGGTCCTTGCGCTTGCAAGGCAGGCGCCGGAACCACTGAGCTAACCCTCCGGCCCTATGGTTTAGTTTTTAAAAGATCAAAATATAATTAGTATTGCCAAAGGGTCTTTGTGTATTTTAGTAGTTTTCCATGTAGTGTTTTATAATTATTTAATTGAGTTAGGTTGATTTGAGTGTATAATTAGATAGTGCAGTTTAAATATTAAAAAAATTCAAATCACTTTCATTAAGAAGCAAACAAAAGCATGTTATGGTAGGACATTTTTGTTTCTGACATTTTATTTTTAATTCAATTTTATTTAAATAAGATTTTGTGCTTATACTCAGATTTACTTTATTATATTTCACATAAGTTTTACTTTGTTTCCTTTCTTCTCATAAAGTGTAAGGTTTTTGTTAAAATATTATTGTGGTGTGTGTTTGTGTTTGCTTCATTATTCAACTTCTGTTTGTTCTGCATCGGTCCATGAAAGAGAAAGGGCAAATGCATAAAAGGTGCCAGTGAGAGTCAATTTCATATCTTATGTGGAATGGGTTTGGCAGCCCAGCCCTAACCTGGACAAATGACTATTGATATAGAATTTATTTTCTGTCACCTTTAAGGAGAGTAGAGAGTAGTACAGCTTTTATATTATTTTTTTTTTCTGTTTTTAAAAGTGTTTTGTTTGAAGCCTCCTTCATGAAAACTTACAGCTGTCAGATCTTGGCAAAAAGTCTGTGTTCTTCAATGTGATAGTTCTTAGAAGAATTGATAGCTATTTCTTCTTTTTTTCCACTAGGGAAAAGTCTGTAGATAAAAGCAGTAGGAAAGTTTTATGTTCAGTCTTTTAAAAGCAACTTTCTAGAGTGACAGAGCATTTGTACATTATTGTGTTTGTGGCCTATATTTGAATAAAGACCTGCAATCAGTTTTGGGAAATGACTCCTTGTGCCATTATACTGTCACTTGTATATGCCCTGCTTACCAAGCTTTCCTGTTTTCACCTCACATGCACACAGAACTGTGGACTAGTTCTCTTGCAGCTAATGCGTAAGTGGAAGTTTTGAATAAATTTGTTTGAAAAGGACTTTGGAATTCATTTTGCTTGTGATATTTTCCTTTATAGAATAATCATTACCAGTAAAAACTTTAAAAAACACTTTTCATTATTTTTTAAACTGACACATAAAAAGGATTAATTGTACATAGTTATGGGACTGCATATGATGTTTCAGTAAATGTTCACACTGTGTAATGTTTGAATCAGGGTGAGCATATCTGTTTCCTCAAGTATCATTTCTTTTTTGGGAAAATATGTGAAATAAAAAAATTCGTGGTACATTTTAAGTTTACTCAGAACCAGAGAAAAGTTAAATGAATTCCCATACCCATAATTTATCACAGTTATAATAGCCTCCACCCCTATCCATTCTACCAGGAAAAATGGTAAAATTTTTAATTGTCTGGTGAACTTTGTGGGAGGGAGAGATCAGATACCTAGGTAGCTCAAATAAGTATCTTTCTGTTAAATTGCTCTCGTTGAAAGATTGAAATTTAACTCTGCTTAACTTAAGAAGCAAGGACATTTTTATAAGCATTTTAGATAGTTCAAAAAAATCAAAAGGAATAATAGAGAATTACAACCAGGGAACAACTGGGTATTGCTACAACTGTACAGGGGGAAGTATTTCCTCAAAAGTAGATCAGAATGGGGGCTCCATAACCAAGGGCAGTGGATAATGGGGGACCAAATTGCATTAAATTAAATATGCTATGGATTTTAAGAGGTCACAAAGAATAAAATGCTGCAAATTGCAACACTGTAGTGTATCTCTTAGGGATTTCTTTTTGATACAGTTCATCAAGACTGATTTTGGATTTTTTTTTCTTTTTTTTGAGACAGGGTCTCGCTTTGTAGTTCAGGCTGGGCCTGAGCTCACTATGTAGCCCAGGCAAGCCTGGAACTCAGCAATCCTCCTGCCTCTTCCTCCCAAGTGCTGGGATTACAGGTGTGAGCCACCACGCCTGGCACTGTGGTATGTGGTATTGATTGCTGGTGGGCGTGAGTCACCACGCCCAGCATTGTATGTGGTTACCAGGGATGGAACTCAGGACCTTGCGCTTGTGAGGCAGGCACCGGAACCACTGAGCTAAATCTCCGGCCCTAATTTTGGATTTTTGAAAACATCATTTATGTATTCATAAAAAGAAAAGAGTAAGCAAAATAAATTGATTAAAACAGTGGTGCTCAACTAGGGATGATTTTAGTCCCCAGGGCACAGTTGATGTTTGGAGACATTTTTGGCTATTAAACTAGTCAGGTGTTACAGGCACATAGTGGACAGAGGCCAAGGAAGCTAATACACATCCTATAATTCATAAGGTGGCTGTTCTGCCCCCTTTCCACACTCACAAAAATAATTATCTGGTTTAAAACATCAGTTGTGCCCACAGTGACAAATCTAAGTTTAAATGTATGCTTCAGTCCTAGTCACACCAGGTTTCATTATTTGGAGTCATTTTTGAATTCAGGGTTTTGATATCCTTGTTTTTCCATACCATGTCATATTCTGTGCCATCAAAATCTTGGCAACATAACCTTCATGGTTGTTCTTGGGAGTTTCATGAGGTGCCTACACCCATTCTGCAAATTTAATGTTTACATATAAGCTATGACAGCTGCACAGGGCTGTACTTTGCTTTGAGGCATGTGTCAGAATATGTGTTCTAGAAATCTTGAAGTAAAGTCTATGGACACTCATTACCATAAAATTGATCAGATTGGAATGACTTCCTGAGTGTCTTGCCTTCCCTTCTACCTGGTGCAGAAGCTCCTAGGGGTGTCAGTATCACTGACTGGTAGTGCCACACACAGTTAGAGCCCCTTTGTAGATTGCTTAAACTGAAGAAATTTCATTAGCCCATTTAAAATTTACCCTCACTCTTTTGAAAGTCCATTTTAAAAAGTCAAATGGAATATGGCATATTTAGACTCTTCTGAAGAAGAGGGCCAGGAATCATAGATTTGATTTTTGAACACATAATCGAACATGAGGTGTTATCAAAATGTAAGATGGATATTTAAGTTAAAATATTACAGCAGAAGACATTGCCATTAATCCTCCTCAGAATACTCTTCCATGCTTTGAACATCTCATTCTTCTTGCCACTTTCTGAAGCAGTTCTGGAATGCCTCTTTTGTGAGTGTTTTATACAAGGAGTGAAAAAAATTAGTGAGTGCTGCTGCAGAGGGCCGTCCAATGGGAAGGCAGTATGTCATCCTGTTTATTCACTAAATCTAGCACAATTGACTTCAGCCTCTTCCTCAAAGTCATGATGACCATGAAATGTAAACAGTTTGATTGATTTAGACATTGAATCAGACGTGACATCACAGAGACAATCACAAAAAACGACTTCCAGAACTGCTTCGGAAAGTGACAAGTAAAAATAATTAGATATGTACAATATCAAGATACATTACAATATTAATACATACAATATGTATATGTATCAATTCCATAAGGTGAATGTGATTAGCACATATCACAGACATATACTAATTAAAAAAGGTGAAAAGAATGATGGGATAAATATGTTTTAAATGAGTATTTTTGAGGGAGAGTATGGCAGTGTGTCTTCTACTGTATGATTTTTTTAAAAAATTGAAAATTCACCATATTTTTCCATCACTGCTCACAGTTACTTGGTGTACTGAGGATCCAGAGGAATTGCTTATGCCATTGTTTTTACTGTGATAGTCATATTGTATGTTTGGACTGTTGTCGGGTGCTTTGTCTTGTAACTACATCAGGCCAGTATAGACAGGACATAATATACAACCATTTGTGTAAATATGGGGTTTACTTCTCCCCTTTGCTTTGGCTCCAAAGTCAATCTCTGATGGCAAGAAAAATGTGACTGCCATGACCTTTGACCTTTGGCATTTGAATTTCACCTTTGCCTACCCTTCAGTAAAAATGTTTCAGTTTGGGAAAGCTTAGTTTGATGTAACTTGCTGTATGTTAGCCAATTACTTGCTTGCTACTTTCAAGTGGACAGCAGTTGAGATTTTTTTCTAAGTTCTGATTGGATTTGTAATACTTAACATAATTAATTTAGTGTGAAAAAGCTGGAGAGTTCACTAGAGACAAAGCTGGAGTTTGTGGGTTAGTATCAGGTTTAGAATATAGACTAGAAGAAATTGTATATTTAACATGGTACCGTTTGCATAGGAATCTGAAAGAAATAGCTGTTCATTTCACTAGAACTTGAAAATCTAGACTGTAAACTTTTGTAGGAAGTACTCAGGTTTGTGTGTGGTTTGTTCCCCAAAATGAGTTGGGCTATTTGGTTTCCAGTGTGGTAGTGTAGGAAGCAATGGAAATCTTAAAGAGGTGGAACATGGTGGGTGGGTGGGGTCTTAGCCTTGGAGGTGAATCAGGTAGCTCTTGTGGGATCTGAGTAAGTTGCCAGAAGAGCAAGTCTAACTCCTGAGTCACTCTCTGGCTTCTCACCTTCATGGTGTGCATCCGTCAGTCTCTTCCCCACCTTTTCCCTTCCCTCTCTTCCTTTCCCTCATACTAACTTGCTCTGGTGCTGTCCCCCAGAAGGTCCTTAACCAGGGCTGAGATAACAAAAGCTGTCACTGCATCACTGGAAGCTAGATAAAATCAGCCTGCCCTCAAATATTTGTTATAGTAATAAAAAATGGAAGAGTGCATGCAATAGTGTTTATAGCATAATGAGAACAGAAAATTATTAAATTATCCTTTAAAATTAAACATTAGCCAAAGACTATAGATACCTCTTATCAATCTTTGTTTTAATTTAGTATACTCTTTTCCTTTCAGAGACACAAATTACACAGTTGTTATGAAAATTATAAACTATCAGCCTACATGTAATTTCTAGATATATGATAATTTAAGGAAGCATATCAGCTTCAAGGGGACAAATACTGTTGATAAATAGTATTTATCAAGGCTTATCATAAAGGTATAATTTTGAAGTAACCTTAAATCAATTTGCAGTCTGTATTTTCCTTTTTAGTTACAACTAACTAGCACAAATGACTCTCAGTTCTAATTTACAAAATGTTTGTGAAGTTAATTACAGAGAGTTGAGTTCAAGTATAACCCAGACTGCTCTGCAGAGACATGGGGTTATTTCCTAGCATTGGACTTCATTAGAGGTAGTAGATAATTTGTTGGCATTAACTCCAAAAATTCTTTGATAAACCCCAACATTTAAACAGTGTTTCTGGAGTATAAAATTTCTAATTTTAGATTTTTCTTTTTACTAACTTCATTTCAGCTCTAGTATCCCTTCTCTCACTTACTGTATTGCTGTTTTACTTCCCCATTTAATCTGCTTCAGAGCAGATAAAGACATAAGCATTCTGAATGTAGTAACAGTCACATCCTAGCTACTAAGTATTTTTCACTGGAGGATGATCATAAGTGCTGTTTATGTAGTAGGTATTGGAATCTTGTGCCATCTGCTACTTACATCATTTTTTCTTCAAATGACATTTCTCTATTTTTAATAGAGACAACTGCGTTTCTATAACCAACAATTACACAGAGTTGGATTATCCAGTCTGTGTTTTATTCATATCTTTTCGGCTCTTTTTCCAAATTCAATTTTCTTTTTTATTGATGCTCTGCTGTTGTAGAATCCTGCTTTGAATCCTGTTTGAGAAGCTATTTTTACATGGCAGGAATCTCAAACCTGGAAAACCAAAGCCAATCAAACATGCCATAGAAATGTGTAACTTTTTTACTAGTTATAATAGCAGCAGTGATGTTCAGCTACTTCTGTTCAAAATGGTTCTTTTGACAGTAATTATAGTGTTTTCACTCAGGAAGCATAGTGTTTGAAGTAATTTATGCCAAAGCTGGTTTCTGCATTTGGAAGTTTCTAGGAATTCACTTCTCAGTGTTCTGTTGTAGTCATCCTTGTTGAAGTTTCTCCATTTTCTGGAACATCTATGTTTTTGTGAGTGTACTCTATAAATCATTTATTGTCTCTTTCATGATCTATTAATGCTTATTGTCAGTCTTTGTTTTTTAAAGACAGGTATCTGAGATAGACATATGTAAAGTTTTTTTAGTTGGCAGCAGAATCAGACTAGACTTGGGCTTCCATGTAGCCAGGCCCGTCCTATTGCTGAGGTGGTAAGTGTCCTCTTTTGTCTCGTCATTGTGTAAGCATTTCTTCAAAGGAAATCCAGCGTGGTATGTGATGTAAAACAGATTTAAGTGCTCACTAGTTGTATCTAGGAGTGGAGTACTCGGAACTCTGTCAGTCTTTTCCTCTGTTTTCTTTGTAGAGAGTTGAGAGACACCCTTGCAAATCATCTTGCTTTGTAGACTTCTTTCACAAAACCATGGGACAGGATCATTTGCTGTCAGATTTGGGTACTTTGTGTATGAGAAATGCACTTTCTAATCCAAGTAGCATTTTTGGGTAGATTCAATTTTGTTTCGTTTTAGAAAGTGAGTGGGTGTTGGCCTAGTGTCCATTTCCTTAATCCAGAAGTCGATTTTTAATGGGCAGTGACCCATGTAAGTTGGGTTGAGCTCTGGTTATCCTTTGTCTTGGGCTTCCTGGAGGCCATCTGTTTGTCCTGCTGGTGCGGCTGTGTCAGGAACAGTGTAGAATAATGTGGGGTTCTTCTATAGAGATTGTTAACTATGGGAATACTGGAGAAATATACAGAGAGCTGCCCCCAACCTCCTTTTCTCTCTTGAATTTAATAGCTTTGTCAATTCAGCCTTAAGCCAAAAAGGAATTCTGATGACATAGTTGTAAAGCAAATGTCAGTTTTTATCTCAGGATTATATTATTTCCAAACACTGGTGTATTTTCCAATTTAAGTAATAACTTCTTCTCCTTCTTTTCCTGGTTGGAGAAAATTCTTAAGAATGGCTCCCTTTTATCAGATATTTTATCGAGAGAACCCGTATTCTTCTGTATCTCATTCTTATCCAGAAACAGATACATTTTGTCCTTCATAAAAAACTTACTTTATAGTTTATAAATGTTATACACAGACTATGCACACTAGTGACTGCATTATCAATGAAAATCATTTCAAAGTAGAAAACTCATACGCTTAACTAATGTGAGAAAAATAACAAAAATAGGCATTTTTTCTTCCACTTTGCATGAATTTTAAATCCTCACAGCATCCTTATTGGGGAGACATTACCATTATTCCTACTTTATAGCTGAGAGAATTGACTAGAACACTTGCCCAAGGTCTTTATAGAGTTTGTTCACTTACCTAAACCCATAATATTAATTTCTCTGTACAAGGAGTGCTTTTTTAAAAGTTTACATTTACCTTATGGTAAGGAATAATAAGTATTTTCTTGGATGTTCTCTTCTAAACCATTTTTAAATTAAAAAGTTTTGTGAAAATTATTTCTGGGGACTGTGACTTAGTTCAGTAGAAGAGCATTTGCCTAGTAGGTACAATGTCCTGCCTTTCATCGCTAGTGCTATAGGGAGGAGAAAGTGACTTATTTTGATATTTTTAAATTTGTATTTAAAAATTTATTTTATATTAGGACCAATCTCTTGAAAGTCTGTATAAAATTAAGTTTTTTAAAAATACAAGCTATAGCTTCTGTTTAACAATTGTTTGTTTAGTGATGGTGGCAATCTGAATTTCCTTTTAGTTCAGTTCTTTTTAGCTTATAACTGGGAAATTTTTAGTAGCTCGATGGGGAATGTGTGAGAGCACATGGTACCCTGCCTGTAAGATGAGTAGTTGCTTCTGGTCAGTGAGGCATACGTGAACCCGCTGGTGGTCTGCTGAGTTGTTGTGGTTCAGTGGACAGTGTGGGCACTGTGGATTGTGAGAGAATTTGTCAGACTCCCTTCAGGAGTCAGGAAGCAATGAAGAGATGCAAGACTTTAATAAATGGTTGCAGAATAGAAGTCATTTTGTATTTCTGTTCCTTAGACTTTTTTTTTTTTAAACAAGAGATTTTGATTTATTCCATTATTTTGTATTGGTTGTGTTGCTTGACATGTGGAGTTTTTGGTTGTGGTGTTTGCCACTAGTTTTGCTGTTTATAGTAGTGTACAGTAGTAGTGTTTCATTTGTTTGCCTTTTTATGTGATAGTGAAATTCATCAAATTTAGTCAACAAACTTAGGTGTTTTTTTTAACTGGTTAAAATTTAGCTGCTGGAGCAGTTTGCCTTTGGGACAAGAGGACTGAGTTCCTCTATCGAAATGTGTGCAGCTAGCATGAGAGCAATTTATTAGTTATGTACTATTTACAATTGCTTCCTTACATATAAACTATCTAGTGCCTCCAGGCTTCTGTCATTTCATTTGGAAAAGTTTTTTGTTCCATTGAAATTATTTTAGTGTAGTCTTAATAATCAAGTATAAAGCATAAAAATTGCAGCCATGTAAATATTTTAACTAATGAATTAAATTCAAGTTCTATCACAACTTCACAAAGTGGATCTTTTAGATAATTTATTTCCTAGAACCATTTTGTAAGTACTGATGATATTAAAAGAGAGTCTCTTAAATACCCATGAGTTACACATATTTTGCTTTTCTGGTGGGGCTGATGGATTAAAATGAAACCACACTGAAACAGTACCCAAATGGCACCAAAATCACTAGTTGAAGATGAAAACATATCTATTAATTAAAAGGCTGTAAGAATTTTTGCAACTCCTTTGTTATTTCTGCAGAACCAAGTAGGAGTGGCTGAGGGTGTAACCGGTGATAGAATATTTACCTAGCAGTTGCATGGCTCAGGATTCGATTTCTAACACTGCAAAAAACTAGACAAACAAATCACCCATGTAGCTTTGACTAAGAAAAGCCACTTCTCCAGCTCTGTGGATAATACTGATTTGAGAAAAAATTTACTAAAGAAACATGCACCCCTTTCTGCCTTCTTTGTCTCTTTGCTCTTTCCACCATAAAATTATGCAAATTTCTACCACATGTTTTAAGACTGTGTCTTAAAAATGCCAAAAGAAAAAAAAAATCAAGTGGAAGTGTCTCTCTGTGTATGTGTATATGTATATAGTTTTTAAGCAAAATCAGATTGAGTGTATGTTGTATAATGGCTTTATTCTATACACTGTATATAAATTTCAAGGCTATTTTAGATTAGGAATACCACTTAAGACTTTCCCTAATAAAAGCAGTACTACTAGTCATAATCATATGTGATAATAAGTAATCATATGTAATAGTAATATCTCATTTTTTATCATTTCCTTTGTCCAGGCACTTAGCCCACATTATTTTACCCTTACTGCATTCTTGTGAGGCAGGTTCTCACTTGCTCATATCCTCACTTTGTTGATGAAGTGGTTGAAACAGAGGGGTTCCTTTGCTTACAGTCACACCAGCAAAAAGGACAGGTTTGGATTGAACCCAGGCAATCTGGCATCTGAAACCCCACCGATCTTCACTTTGCTAGTGGTGTCTCAGGAGCTAAATTGTTTTCTGGTCCAAGAGTGATGCTTCCTGTCTTATGTCTGAACTCTCCACTGATCAGCCTGTTTTGAAGTTTACTGCAGATTTGCATTTTATAGGTTCCATCACAGTCACCAGTGCTTTGATTATGCAGCTCAATAAATAATTTAGTATATAAAGAAATTCACAAATAAAATTATTTTTTTAATTCACATGACTATATTTTGAAGTAAAACTGTCAAAATACTGTCAAACAGTACTTCAGGATTTTTCTGTAGATTTTGCCACACTTTGTTGGAAATTGTGCATTTCTTTATGAATATATCTGTCAACTGTGCAGTTTAATTTTTATAGAATTGGAGAAGCCCAAACCATTATCCAGGTGAGTTTTTATTGTTCAAAACCACTTCGATTTGCTTTAGAAAGCTCTTTCCTTGAACTATTGGAAGTATCAATAGTGTTAGTTTAGCAAAGACGAGAATATAACATTAGAAGTTTGGTTACTTGATTCCTTCTTCTTTGCCCTTATGTCCTCACTTTCTCCTTTCCAATTAATTTGGCCCTGATAATCTGTCCTTTTAAAATATACTGCAAATCCATAACCTTTCACCATTTGTAGTTCTACCTTAGTCTAAACCAGTTGTTCTCAACTGAGAGATTTTGTCCCTTTCCCTTATGGGACATTTGGCTATGTCAGGGAATTTTTTTTTGTTTTTTAATTTTCAGAACATCTCAGGTACTACTGGCATCTAGCAGATAGAGGCCTGTAATACTGCACAGTGTAATATGATACAGTGCACAGGACAGCTTCTTACAATAGACTTATTTCTCCCAAAAGTGTCAATAGTGCTGAGGTTGAGAAATCTTTGTCCAAGTCATTTTTTTTTTGCCCTGTTATAAAGTCACCTGTAAGGATTCACTCTTGTTTCTCAGATTTTTTGTCACCGTGTAGCATTGTTGTTTTTTTCTTTTTTTTTTTAAAGTAGTTTGAATCTGTTGGTATTTTTGCATAAAACATTGTGGGTTTTAAAATTAGATTTAGCATAAAGGCCAAGCCATTTCCCTTCCCTTTTTTCTCCTGTGTATCTTAGGTACACTGAAACTTCCTCTCCATCTCACTCTGCACATTTGAGTCATGCAGGGTGCTGCATCTGTGTGTGCCTACAGTGTTTTGTCAAGAATATTTGAACCCTGTGTTTTCTATGACTCGTTCCTTCTTTCTGTTCATGGTTCTCAGTTCCACAGAGCGGTTTAACCTGGTTGCTTTGTCTAAAATAAATACCATGTTCTTGTTTTTACACCTTGTCTCTCAAGCTGTCCTTTTCCTGCTTCATGTTTCTTTGGAGCACTTTAATCTGTTTATTACTTCCTTCCTCCTACATTTGAATGTGAAATCTGTAAGGGCAAAACTCATTTGTCTATTAGAAGGTACCAAAAAGAATATCAGCAAATTACAATAATGGTTTGGTGTTGTGGCTAACAGATTAAAACAAAACAGAATTTTTGCAAGAAAAAGAGCCTGGGAGTTGTCTTCTGAAATAGCAAGAATCATTTACCAGCTGCCTTCTCTGTGCTGATGGTGCCTTGCACAGCTCTGAGCTCTCCAGGAACCCTCTGCTGAGGCCTCTGTGGCCCATTTATTGCCTGGAAGACACCTTCACTTCTTTTCCAGGACCCAAGCCCTGTGACCTCTGCAGCAAATGGATGTGGTAGCTGTGCTTTTTGTGGGTCTGTTTTACAATCAGAAAGCAGCTTGGTGAGAGTTAAATGCCTCACTCTTAGCAGTATTATTGTCAGAAGGGCTCACCCAGGTTTCAATCTTGTTCCCTTTTCTTTCAGGTCTCTTTCCTACTACTTCTTTTTCAGGTTTTCATAGTTCCTAGGAAACAGCTGTGATTTGCAGTTTTTGGTATTATGACTCCATTTGTACTTCTGGGCATATATTTTGTTTTTTGCTTTCAGGTGACTTAGGCAAAAATGATCTATTTTTCCATTCTGTCTTGAGATAGTTACTTGGTTGTTCTATTTTTAGTGAGTATTGTCTAAAAGTGAAAACCTGAGAGTAGACAATATATTTTAAACTTTCGACTATTTTTACTTTTGGCCAAAAACCTACTTAAATTTTGTAACTCCATGTAAAACATACTACATTATACATTTATATTTCAGAGGCAGTAGAAACAAATATGTTTTATGTACCTTTTGAGCCTGAGTACTGTGTCTCGGGGTATATGCCTCTGATTTTTTTTTTTTTTTTTTGACATGACTCTAGTCTAAGAACATTGGAACTTTATGATCAACAGGAATGTGGTTCAACAGGAATTTGTATCTTGAGTATGCACCTTCTTTATCTGGTTTGGTGAGAGTTTTTGTTGAAATCTGAGAGATTGTCTTTTTTTTTTTTTTGGGTGGAGTGGGGACAGGGTCTCGCTTTGAAGATCAGGCTGGCCCTGAGCTCACTGTGTAGCCCAGGCAAGCCTTGAATCTCAGCAGAGATTATCTTTTTTTCTACTTTCCTGTTTCTTTTTTTCAGTTTACCTGTTTTCTATCCCCCTGGCCTCCTGTATTTTTTACCTGGGAATCATGATCTCCCCAAGGCACCAGAAAAGGCAGAGACCCAGAGGTGCTCAGAATAGCACAGTGTACTGAGTTTCATTATGTTCTCGTCCATTTGATGTGTTGAAGGTTGCCTTGTGCTTCATGCCCCCTTGTATTTATCCTCCCACTCACTACTTTTAAATGATTTTTTTTGTTTGTTTTTCATTTTCTTGCAGCTTGTCATAGGAATGACACACACTCAGCAAGCTCAGCTTTAGACAGCTTTTTGCAGAGAAGAACAACAAATTCACCAGTCAGGGAACAAAGTAAGAGAAAAATGAAGAACAATATTAGAAAAGAACCCTTTGGGAAACTGAACAAAAAATGTTATATTAAAATCGATACCAGGGCTTGACCTTTTGTGGTACTGTATATTTTAAAGCCTGCTATTGATTCTCTTTTAATAACATGTTTATTCTAGTTTACTGACATAAGCCTAGGGAGACTATAAAAGGAAAAGATCAAATTCTTTATTGTGGTGGTCATTTAAATTTGTGCCAGGCATTCTTTTTTATGGCTTATAGTGTTACCCATATGTATTTAGCATATTCTTATGCAATGCAAGTCTTGAAAAGGCTATAAAGTGAAAAAAATTTTTTACTTTTAGTATTGAAAATATTCTCGAACTTGTTGTGGCCAATAGTCCCCAAACAAATTAGAATCCTTTTATGTTTCTTTATGTGTTTAGAAGGCAGGAAAATGTAATTTTCATTGATTTTTTAAGTTCTGAAAACCATTGATAATCTGTCTACTGTAGGTACATTTAGTGAACATTCTATGCATTGAGGCAGCTGTCTCTTTTAGTATAACCATTGGTACAATGAAATCTGCTTAGCTTAATGACTCTGTCTTGTCATTTCAAAGATAGGAGTATTTATTGCTTTTCACTATGTGAGGCCATTGTCATTCCACTTAGAAAGACATCTTCTTAAGGATGTTGTCCAGTCTTAAAGTGGTTGCTCTATCCTCATCTCTAGTTTTTTCCATTAGAGAGAAAACAGAATTAATTTTCTCCCTTCATTCATTTGATTTTCTTCAACATACAGATACTAAGAGATATCCAGAATAGCAGGAAGGACTTGAGAGATCTACCTGGAAAGGTTATCTGGTAAATGCCAAATTAAATGAGATTCAACCTGTGGAACATCAAGTTAATAGACTTGGGGAGAAAGAGAATGCTAGGATCTCATTCATGGTTTAATACAGTAGTCCTGTTGTTTATGGACATCTGATGTCACATATTGAAAAGCCAGTTAGCAGTTCCAGGAAGGCTGTAATGGATGAAAGGGCATTTGGAAAGGGCAAGTAAGTTAATGAGGAAGCTAAAAGAATTGGAAGATTGGACTATATGTATTGTAGCATTAGGTCTGGAAAAGG
Source organism: Thryonomys swinderianus (assembly GCA_004025085.1). Classification (NCBI taxonomy): domain Eukaryota; kingdom Metazoa; phylum Chordata; class Mammalia; order Rodentia; family Thryonomyidae; genus Thryonomys; species Thryonomys swinderianus. The sequence goes on from PVIC010015746.1 coordinate 20,750, forward strand.
CTCCAGCAGTCATATGATGGGAGTCCCTGAGGAGGTCCAGAGAATAGCCAGTTTCTCTCTTAAATGCTGGAGGAACCTAGCATCAGCAGCTGCCATTCTTTCCACTGCTGTGGGTGGATCAGGCATTGTTCCCTAGGGTCATAGAAGGTAGGTGTCAGAAAAGGTAGCTAGGAAGTATGTAAAAGTGAAACTCATATAAAACTGTGATATAAAACTGTCCCGGCCTAGTGGTCAGGTTAACCCCATGATAGAAACTGAGTTATGATACATGCTCAGAAAAGAAGTGAGAAGAAGGAGACAGTAAATAAAGATGCTGAAAGAGTCAAGCGGGCCACTTACAGAGTCTGCCTCTTCTTGTGTCTTTCACCTTGTCTCATAGTCAATTCCTGTTAATAGCTTGGTTTGTTTTTCTGTATTCTCTTGGCATTCTACCCATGAATATCGTCTAGTATACAAGAGTATCTACAGGTCAAAGTGAAAATTGCATGATATAGTCATATTTCTTTTGTAGTTACAAAAATAACACACTGTGTAAAAATTAGAGAAATGGAGCTAAACAACAACAAAAAAAGGAACATCGTTCATAAGCTTAATATTCACACAAAACCATACAAATATTTCGGTGCGCAGATATATATACAGATAGATAGATCTATCTATCTGTATATATATCTGCAGGAAAAAAAATGAGCAGAAGGAGTGTCCTATTGCCATTCTTTTTGTGAGTTGTTTTGTATTTGCTCTTGAGACACATAGTGAATGTGTTTTGTCAGTATGAAGTTTCATAGTAGTTCATTGTTAGACATTCAGCTTTTCTAGTATAGGATTCAGGCTGTTGAACTGTTGTGAACAAACTGCATTAAATATCTTTGGTATTAATCTTACACATACCCAATATTTTACTAGGATAGATTCTGATAAGTAGGACTCACTGGGTCAAACTTACACAAAATGTTAGTATTGCTGTATTAGGTTCAAGATAATTGTTCCAGTCATCTCACCACTAATGAGTTCATTGCTTTTTCTCCCTATTGCAAATTTGGGGAGCATAGTAGTAAAATTAGAATTATGTTGTTATATTCAAGTAACCATAGTGTATCGTATCTCATTATTTGGCTAGTATTTCCATTGATTTTAGATGGGTGGTTCCTAATGGGATAGGTTAGTCTTTTTTATGTTCTTGTTTTAAAACATCACCATATCATTTTGGGTCCTTGTTAAGTTAATAGAGTTAAAAGAATTTGTTTTCTAGTTAGCTGTGTATAGACAAAATCCTGTCGTTGATATCTGTATACAGCTGATAAGAATCAACAAATACATAATAGCTATGATAAAGTGCACAGTGCATAAGACTCTTGTTGCACTGGAAGAAACTCAGTATTTCTTAAATTTCCAGGGTAGACCCTAACTATGATTTAGATCATATGGTATCTATAAATGTATGATTGCATTCTATGATCAGGTGTCATAGAAGACATAAACTAGCTTTATCTAAGTAAAACAATGTCCTAGTGAAATAAGTGACAGAACTCTAATCTTCTCAATTCTTTGCGCTGATCTGAATTTTAAAATTTCTTTTATAATTAATATAGGTTGCTAAAAAATGTGTTTCTCTTACTGTTCCAAAATACAAGTAAATATTTTTCTTGGAGCTTCTTTTTTTTTTTTTTTTTTTATAGTTCAGGCTGGCTCTGAGCTCACTATGTAGCCCAGGCAAGCCTGGAACTCAGCAATCGTCCTGTCTCTGCCTCCGGAGTGCTGGAATTACAGGCGTGAACCACCACGCCCAGCACTGTGGTATGTGGTATTGATTGCTGGTGGGCGTGAGTCTCCATGCCGAGTATTGTATGTGGTTACCAGGGATCGAAATCAGGACCTTGTGCTTGCAAGGCAGGTGCTGGAACCACTGAGCTAACCCTCCGGCCCTGGAACTTCTTTTGAAATGGGCTCTATAAATTGAACTCAGGTCCTTGTGCTTCTGAGGTGGACAGTGGAAAGTTTGATGCATATATTAAGTAAGCAATACTTAAAAATCCTGTTTTTCAGTTTGCCATAGCCGGTAAAACATTGTGTCTCAAGATGTAAAGTATGTAAATGGGACTTTGTAATTTGAAATGCATTATCAAGGTGCAGAAAGAAAGCAGAATTGGTCTTTATAGCTACATGGCGTGTTTTCATTGTCATACATGAAGGACAGTGACAAAATTACCATCTCACTTTCAAGTCACATGAGATATTGAGGGTTTTTTTTTTTTTTTTTCGGTATTGGGGATTGAACTCAGGGTTCTTGTGCTTCCAAGATAGGCAGGGTGCTGCTTGAGCTAAATCCTCCAGATTTTTGAGTTGCATGTGTCTCCCACAGATTAAAAAAAAAAGGCTCAATTGTGATATTTATTATTTTTACCTCTGCTTTTAAAAACAAGTGGTCTCTCTTATTATCTCATGGGCTTGACCCAAACTTGTAGAGGCTGATTTACCATTTGAAGTCTATTTTAAAAGCAAACAGGTCTTTAGCTATTTTAAGAGCATATTTGTCATGTATTCTGTTAGTCTTGTAAATATGATTCTTAGGATTTTTTTGGAATTCTCTATTTCATGTTGTACTAACAGTCTTCTTCAGATCATATTTTGTATAGTCTTTGAATCATGTTTTGTGTAGTCTTACCTGAGATGTTTCCTTCAGAGTTTTGTGTTTATCTATATTTATGTGTCTCTTTATACTTTTAGGATTTATTTGTTCAAACACTATTCAAATTGACCTCATTGGTTTCTTTTTCCACCCCATTTCCTTGCTCATAGATACATACGCAGCATACCACAATTCCTGGAACATGAAATACATTTTTTATTTTTCAATAACTTGGGCATTTCATTTCACCCGGGAAACTGTAATAAACTATAGAACAGTGTTACTCATTTTCATTTTTATTCTTGCTCAATCACTATTTAAATGAATGGTAAGTTAATATAATGACAACATTTACTGCTGATAGGAGTGTATGAGATTTCAGGAGGTGGCCATTATTATGCAACATTAAATGGAAGAGCAATTTTAATAAGAGTTCTATAGATATTTGAAAAGAAAAAGAATTTGTAAATGTGTCCTATTTAAGTTGTACTCCCTTTCTGAGTTAATTCTATTAAATGAAGCTAAAATTGAACTAGAAATTGAGCCAGTATTGTACCCTTTAATAGTCTTTCTGTATGAGTGGCCTTTTTTTTTATTTTGGGAAGGTAATGCTTACCTTTATTCAGGTTATCTTTATATAGAGAATGCTCTTTCTGAACTGTTACATACTACAAATAAAGTCATTACCAAAAAAGTAATTACCATGGATTTCTACAGGTGATATCAAGTTTACCCAATTTATTAGTATATGTGTGGGAAACACCAAGGGAACAAAAGCTAAGGTTCTCAGTGTTGGAGAGATCTAATTTGAATGCCAGTTTTCCCTGTAATCTGTGCTCTTGAATAGGTGGTAACCCTTTTATGTATCTATTTCTTCAAATAGAAAGTTGGGTTAATAAGGATACCTATCTGATAAGTTTGTTTTAAAGTAAAGGTTAAATAACATATGATTAAATAATAAAGTGCTTACATTAAATTTTCCATGCAAAATGCTTATTCTTACAAAGAGCTTTTTCTGTCTTTGAAGCAGAGAGCAGTTGAGTGTGAATAGTAAAGATCGTGGTCTCTGGAAATGGACTACTAGCACTGGGGTTCCAACTTTATGGATTCCTAGTTTTGAGACCATATCTGTAAGATGGAGCATAATAGCTCTTACTTTAAGATTCTGTTTAGAGGTGTTTTGAGCATTTAAATGGGACCATTTGTAAGTTCTTAGCCCAGCCCAGAGACTCAGACAAAATCATTGTAAATGCTTTATAAATATGATTATCTGTCATTTTCATTCATCTCAGGAATTGTTTCCCAGTTGAGTGGGGTGAAAAATCTGCCTGTTCTCTTTTCCACAGACCCTTTCTCATTTCCTCTTGCCTTTATCATTTTTAAAGATTATAGATAGTCTTGATGAAATGCAACAAAATCAAGCTAAGTGAGGCATCAATTCTATTGTAATTAAGGTCTCATATTGAATGAAGATTATTACCTATCATGGGCAAACTTTTCAAGACTTTGGTGTAAATGTTTAAGCAAATTTTTCCCCTTATTTTGTCTTTTTTGGAATAATATCTGATATAATTACTGATCTGATAAAAGTGGGATGGAGTAAATAATAGCAAAAACAGCATATATAAAGAAAGAAATGACACTGTATTTGACATTAGAGCTGTTATGGTTTTTAAATATAATGTACACCATTGTAGGGAGGGTAAAGGGAATGGGAAAAAATTGAGGATCAAGATCTGTCATGTACTGGTACAAACTCTCAATGTTGAGTGTGATCATAATGTATCTATAAGATCAATTTTAAAAAACATAATGTACACCATTCTAAGAATATAGCTGCTGGATGAGTACTTTCATTATTAAAACATATTACTTCAGTTGAAAAATAGAGCATTAAATATTTCTGGTAATTTTTCTTTTTCTAAATCAGATATTTTGTAAACTATCAAAACTTCAATGCAAGTTTAGGTATTAGAGAGGAACTAGTTTATCTATGTGCTAGTTTCCTTCCTTTGTTATAGAAATAGAATAGCTTTTTGAAAATATGGGAGATGTTGCGATAGTGTAGGTTAAATGTGTAGTGTCTTCCTGAAGTACTGCAGGTACTCAGGGTTAACATGGATTTTTCATTTTGTGTTTGACTTAGAGTTTAACTGTATCACTTCATTTAATGCTTCAACAATCATTTGACATAGAGAAAACTATTGGCTCAGATAATTTTTATTGGTAAATTCAGGGTAGTTTAAAATTCAGAGATTCTAATTCTGGGATAAATTTTATTGATTAGTGTTTTTTCTTTTCTAGAAATACAGATACATCTTGGAGATTGAGGCTTATTTTTATCTTTGGATAATGTTTTATTTTGAAATTATAGTACATTAACATTCTAGTTAATGTATTTTCTTCACAACTCTGTGACCTTGGGTATTATTTAATTGATTTCAACAAATTCTGCTCTCTTTGCTGTTCTTTCTTTTCTTTTTCCTTGTTTTTTTGTTTTTTTGTTTTTTTTGGGACAGGGTCAGGCTGGCCTTGAATTCACTATGTAACCATGCTTGTCTCAAACTCACAATGATCCTTCTACCCCAGCTTTCTCTTTGCTGTTCTTTAGTTTCTTTTTAATACATAGGATTGTTTGCAAGTGGAGCAAATTTAGGAATATCTGCAGATTGCCCATTCATTGGATTTGTTTGGAAAATTGAACCAACTTTGCTATGTATTACTTTAGATTAAGTAGTTTCCTTTATGGAAAATATGGAAACAAGTCATTATTTGATTCCAACTTGCTACTTTATTAGTTTCACACATTGATCAAATCAGAATGTTAATGCAGCTGGCAGGTTTATTTTCTACATGTATGATGTATTTCAAGGTAGACTATCCAATGATCTTTTTTCACTAACCTCTCCCTATACTGGCATAGACACGTGAGCTCTTAGTGGTTTTAAAAATTCTGATAAATGACATTTGATAAATAGTGTGACCCTGTGAATACTGATAAGCACTAGAAATTCAGTTGGTGAAGCATCAATTTCACACCTGAGACCCTGGTTCCGAGTTTAGGTCAGAGGTTTGCTTAGCATCCAAAGTTTTTTTCACAGGTCTCCTGATAAGTACTCTGATTCCAAACCACATTTTTCCTCTGCATCAAATCTAGGCAGCACTGTGAATCATTAAATATTAAACCTTATATTCAAGAACATTATTCACTCATTAATATTGCATTGCAGCCTAAACTGCATTGTTCAAAACATTTTAGGATGTTATGCAAGTCTGTCAAAATACATTAACAAACTTAGTTATGTTGAACTAAGCAAAACATGACAAACTGTACCACAAACGTGTTGTAGTTGGTTTTTGTACAATGTAAGCAGGTTATGTTGGAATATGTAGATATCACTGTAAAGATAAAATGGATTGAAGTGGAAGCCAGAAGGGATGAATATTTATCTTACGTGTAACATCTGCTACACATCCTAATAAGATTTATAGTTAGCCTTAAAGTTTTTTTCTTTGATAATATTTATTTTAAAAATTACTTTTACTGGGGGCTGAATAAGAGTTGGCTGGCACCATTCTAGCTGGTTATAAAATGTCAGTATCTGATTTGAAGGCCATTTTTCAAATCTTCACATTGGCTATCATCTGAACTGAATTGAAGTTGGACAGGCCTCTTGTGAATTGAATAACCAGGAAACTTTTGATATTTGGCAGAGTGTGAGAGTAATCAAATTCAAACTCTTAGTCTTTGTGACAAAATTTGTTCAAGATTGCTTTGAACATTCCTGGTTTCATGCTGCTTTTCATAACTCTGTTAGTTACAGTGAGAACCCATATATTCTTCCTTTAAGGAAAAATGACAAGTATTTTTATGTTTAAATTGTTTCTTTAAAAAAAGAAAATATGTCTTTTTTTTTGTACAATCAAGAAGACTCATACAGCAAAAAATGTGAAAATTTGATTGATGAAGTGGATACATTGTGTTTTTGTGTATGTTTGCAGTGGTAGTAACAGCCTTTGAGTTTTATCTGAGGTTTGATTGTGTTAATTATACTTTAGTAATTATTGATTCTTAATGATTAAATTCTAACAAGTGAGGCCAGTAGTAAAAGTGTGGGTTGATTTTAAAGCACCCTTGCTTACCCAGTATTTTTGAATGGAGGAAAGATTAACTTTCCTATGATATGTGGATAAAAAACTAGATAGGCAGTCAGTGGGCTCATTGTGAACACCTACAGCTGTTACTTCAAAAATGATAGAAATGGATATTGTGAGGTAAATAATGAAGGTGGTATAGTGAATTCCTGCTGGTTGAGAACTAAATTATTCATTCTGTTAGTTTAGCTAACATGGTTCATGCTGTGTGGGATTTGAGTACTATGTCAATGACTAATATTGCATGATTGAAAAGCCTCTGTTCCTCAGGTCTGTAATGTAGTTGAAATGTAGACATGGTTGTTCACCCCCTGGAAAATACAATTTTATTTGTACAATTTGATGCTTTTTTAAGATTTGAGAATATTAAACATTGGTGTACTGCGTAGATGGTATGCCCAAGATACTTTTTACCATAGTTAATCTTCCAGCTCTTTCTCCTTGATTCACTTAGCACTCCACAGTGTTTTTCTTCCTGAAAGGCTGCTCCATATTAAATGGTCCATTTCAAAGGCCTGGTGGGCACACTCCCTCTGCATAGCTACATTACCCATTCCTTTCTTTTCACTTAGAAGTAATGTTGTTAGTTAACGGAGGGAATTTGAGAGGGTCAGCACCACTGTAACTGCCCAGTTTGTGGGGCTGTATAGACATTTAAACCTTCACAAAAGGAGCCTCAACCTTAACTCATCTTCTCAAGCTTAATAACTCTGACGGGAAAACACCTAATGTAAACCTCTTTTAAATTGTATGTAATGTTTTACACGGTATTTTGTATTCATGATCAATCTGACTGTAATCTTTCATTTCGTGCTTCTTAATGTAATTTTACATGCAGATTTGTACCTTTGGAATACCTCTTTAGCAGCATTTCTCACACTCAGAAGTCTGAGAGTGGGAATGAAAAAGAGTAGAAGTGCATTCTAGGCACTTGTCCTGTGATGCCAATACTTGTGCTTGCTTTGCAGTTGCGTGAGGCACCAGTGAGTGACAGACCATGTGACGGTGCCCCAAATGGGCCTTAGATAGAAGAGACTTGTAGGGGAGGGAAGGTGTCACATGTCTATCAGTATTTAAATCAGAGCAGTAACATTGTTTTCCTGAGTCTTTAGCTAATCATTTTGGTTCTTACAGTATGATCCTATAACTTAGTGAGCAGCACATTTTTTTTTTTTCTTTTTGGAGACAGGGTCTCGCTTTGTAGTTCAGGCTGGCCCTGAGCTCACTGTGGTGCCCAGGCAAGCTGCCACGAACTCAGCAATCCTCCTGTCTCTGCCTCCCAAGTGCTGGGATTACAGGCGTGAGCCACCACGTCCGGCATTGTGGTATGCGGTGTTGATTGTTGGTGGGCGTGTCTCCACGCCCAGCATTGTATGTGGTTTACCGGGGATCGAAGTCAGGACCTTGCGCTTGTGAGACAGGCACTGGAACCACTGAACTAACCCTCCGGCCCCGAGCAGCACATTTTTGGAGTAGTAAATTCACAACAGAATTGTACCACATTTGCTTATGTGATTTTTGAGCAATTTATTTTACCTCTTTCTTTAACTCCGAAAAGGAAGTACAGCTATGTGAGGGATTTTGTCATGAGTAAAATGAAATGATGTTCATAAAGCACCTGTTAAAATTCCTGGTATATGGAAGTACTTTATAAAGGGTAGCTATTATAATTCTAACAAGATATTATGCATTTAAAAACTTAAATAGCATAAGTTGTATGTTGAAATCAACAGTATTAAAAAATAACCATATAAATGGAGATGAAAATGAAAGGACCATGTGTGGTTGATGTCTTTCATTAGAATGAACTGAAATTCAGGATCCTAACAGACTAGGACCCTGGAAAGCCCAGATGTCAGGCTCTGCCTCCTGCTAGTTGAATCCTTGTCTTCCCACTATGAGCTGCACAATAGATCCACAAAAGTCTTTCTTAGTGCACTCTAATCTCAAGCAGCTTCATTTGTTGTTGTTTTTCTTTCTTTTTTTTTTTTTTTTTTGCCTTTGTCGTGAAGTGTGCATCATAATTCTTAGGAGTGAGGGTGCAACATAGTGCAACAGTACTATTTTATAGGGTTGAATTTAGTTTATTCTTAAAACACACACACATGCACACACACACACACATGTGGACACAACATGCCCCCAAACAATAATAGTAATAAGTGAAGGAAACAATAATAGTAATAAGTGAAGTAAAGGAAATTTGGAGAGGTGATGGATATGTTAATTGTCTTGATGGGGTGATGATTATATGGTTGTTTGTTTATTCCAAAATTCATCAAGAGATGTGTATATTAAATATGTACAGCTTTTTATATCAGTCATACCTTAATAGTTCAGGAAGACCAAAGGAATGCCAAATAAGGAAATGAAAGGAATTATCCTAAAATGATGTAAGTAAATTTTGTATAGCAGTAGTTCAAGATTAGATTACATGAGAAATAAGTAAAATCTTGGGGAATTTTACAGTTTTTTTCTCTTTTGTTATGTTTCTGCCATCTCTTTATATTTAAGATAGAAATATAAAATTAAATTGCACTGATTAGTAAGGTTTTTTAAATCAATTTATTTTTACTGTGGTTTGTTTTAGCAGGTTTTCATAAGGAACACAAGGAATGAAATATCTGCCAAAGAATGAATTTTTATCTGATGAATAGTGTCAGGCCTGAAAATTGATCATCATTATCTATGGAGAACGTGTTGTAGAGCAGGCATGGTGGGTGTGTTGCCACTGTCTATTGTACCTCCTATACATACCCTGGTCACTTACTGGAAAGATGTGGTCCGTCTGAGGGATAGGTCCCTTCACCCTTTCATATTTCTTTAGAGGTGGTTGAGATGAAAGCTATGAGGCTGTCTTTTTTGTAAGGATTATGTTTAACGAACTAATAAGAATAATTGTAGTTGTATCTGTGATGTAAAATTTGATTTGTAGGAAGTGATTTATCCTTTTGTGGGGAGGGGGTTCAAATAGTTTTGAGAATAAAATTGGCTTACCTTCCTATATTCCTTTGGAGAAGAAGGATTGTCCTCCTGTTTTCTCATACAACTTCAATTGGCTCTTCAGCTTTCGAGAGGATGTCACTCTTGCTCTGATTGGTTGGCTTGTTGGCTGTGTCTTTCACCAGCATTATAGGATAGGTGGTTGTCGTGGAGTCTAATCTTGGACTACTGCTATACAAAATTTAATCAAAGTAGTGATCTGAAATGTAAGCTATCTATTTCTTGACTGTCTTAAGTACTGTCCATCAATTGTTTCTTGTTAATGATCTGCAAATTGAGCCATGGTACTTTATTCCTATGTACAGTTGCTCATTTAATTATATTTTGATGTTAACAGATTTTATCCTTTGTTACATACAAAAACTTCAAAGTGTTTATAGCAAAAGGGTCTTTGTTAAATTCCAGTTTCTTTTGGGGAAAGTATAGCTGGCTGACAAAATATGATGTAGAGAAATTATTTCCATAAGAATTAATGTACATTGTCCAAGATTTTCCCAGTTTTTATTAATATTGCCATTAAATTCTTAAACTCTTAAATATTAAAATATAATTTATGGAGAAGATTCTAGGGATTTGGAAGCTTGGCAGATATCTACCATGTTTTCCTTTTAATTTCAGTCTGATTTCCAGCTTTATCTTACTGGTACAAGACTGTCTGATGATGGGTGTGAGCCACTGGCTTGGATTTGATGTAGCACAGGCACCTCCAGAGTTGTCTCCCAGTCTGTGTGAATTTTCTTGAGAAATTGTCAACTTGTTTGGGTACAAAGTGTCAGGAGACTGGAAGACATACCAGTGGTGGCAAATCTTTAGCATGCACAGTGCAGAGGGCTGTTTGTATCTTTAGAAGGTCTAAAAGCTTCACCATCACTGCCACAGACCCTCTCCAGGTTCCCTTGAGAAGAGATTGAAGATTTGTTAGCTGGTGGTTTATGCTGGAATGCTAAGGTGGTGACTTCTTTTTCCCCCATCATTCAGCAGATACCTCAAATGAAAGGAGCCCCAGAACTGGGTCTGGGTGTAAGTGAGTAGGCATATTAGAGTAGGGGACAGCTACTGGACACAACTACACAAATAGCCAAGTGAGAACTTTCCAAAAAGGCAACTTCTCACAGGATTCTTAGGAAGATTTCAGTGGTACTTTGACATTTGTAACATTGACAACTACTACCATTTGATTATAAGCTACTATTAATTTTACAATTATTTTGATTTTATAGATATTAAAGGTCGGGGAAAATAACTGCATGTTATATTTGATGAATTAGATGAAATTACAGAAGGAAACAAAGGAAGAGTTAGGAGAGGTGATAATTAAATGAATAAAACATTTTGCTCAGCTGAATACTGGATTCTGTAAATTGAAAGGACATTTTATTCTGGGCAGGATTAATAAGAAAATATGTACACCTAGTCATAGATGTTGAGATTTCTGAAAGATAAAGAGAAAATTTCTGAGGATATAAAGAGAATCTTATAAGATCCAGACACAAAGAACAATTAATGGAAACTAAAGGAAACAGGATCATTCTGAATTTAGGTTTTGCTTCTGAAAAGCTACATTTAGATTCTTGGGAGAAAAAGGACCAAAATCCCAGAATTTTCTGCTGAGCTTTCAATCACCTATCAAGTGAAAGAAAACAAGGGTGTGAATAATCAGAGATTCAGAGATTTTATTAATATAAACAGCTAGTCCATTAAAAGAGGCAAGAGTCCATTAAAGAGACAGAACACACCAGTTATTTTTACAGAGAAATTAATGTAAGAATTTCTAGTGAGATGTTTGAAAGCTCTAAAGGCAAAAACAAAACAGAACAAAATGAAAACCTAAATCTAAGTCAGTACTGTTTAGCAGAAATGTAAACGTGCCATCTGTATACTTTGTCTATAGTTTGTATTGTTACAGAAGTTGGTAAAGTTGTAGTTTGTATAGTTATGTGTACAGTAAAAAAGAAGTAGGTGAAATAATTTTATTTTCCTCTGTGAATCTAAAATATTTTCATGTAATGAATATAAAATTAACTAGTAAGGCATATGACATCCTTAGTTATACTGTCTTCAGGACTCAATGCATATTTTGCACTCACAGTATATCTCATTTTGAATCAGCTGGACTCAGGAACTGCATGTGGCTCTTGGGGATCTTGGACAGCACAGTTCAAGGGACTCTTAAAGACAGTACTGGCAGAAAGCAGTCAACACCCTTCTCCTGGGGGCAAGAAACAATCAGAAGAGGTGAGAGTTGTTGAAATATTGGAGCTTAGGAGAAGAGCTTTTCATCACTGCAGTTTAAATGTCTGATAAGGGCATGTATCTAGTCTGGAACTGGGCTCTCTGAGGTCCAAGGAAAGACTGATTTGAGGAGTGTGCCAGTTGGTGGGGATAGTGACCAGGATGGCATACAGCAGGGCTGGCTGCTAGTTTGGATGAACTGAATGCTGGATTCAGCTACTGCCACAGGAGCTAGGTGTTGCTGCTGGTGCAAAGCAGTAAGGCCCAAGTGGTGGGCTAGGAGCAAACCAGAATCCCTTTTCCCCTTAGTTTTGTGGTCACCTTCTGGCACCCTCCTATTGGCTGAGCATAACAGAGACCTAGGTGCAGAGCAGAAGAGTAGAAGAGGGACGTAAAGCAGAATGCCATAGCTAACCAATAGTAGTCCATCTTAACACAGTACTTTACGAAAGGACATTAACCAAGTTAAGTACACCAGACACCTCTACATAGAGAAATACGAAGAGGACAGGAAGCACCCAAGAGAATTAGTTTGGTTTATGCACATGAATGATAGTCTGGGAACATCTAGGGAAAGGACTAATAAAGATTCTTGAAATTGAAGACAAATACTTGAAAAGAATATTTACAAATTATATGAACTTAAAAGCCCTGGTTTCTTAGCCAAGATGTGGATTGATAGAAAGCCCAAGTATTCAAATGATTTCATCTTACTGGGTCTGCTGGGGCAGTGGTTGAGAATATAGTAGGAGCTGTGCTTTGAAACAATAGTAGGGAAAAAAATGTGAGGGTTCCAAATAGTTTGATTAATAGAATAGAACAACACCATTGATCTCTTTTGGAAAAGTTGTCAGTACTGGGATATATGGCAATTTAATACAACCAGAAAAGCAAGGAGAAGGAAAAAGTGGTAACAAAGTAAAAATATTAGTAAACAATATAAAATGGCAGAAATGAGTACTTCAGTTATACTGCTAATAATTGTGACTGGTTACCTGTGCTTGTAAAGATTGAGGCTGTTAGATTAACACGTGTGCACGTGCACACACACACACACACATGCAAGCCATATATTATTTACATCAAGTACAGTAAAGATAATTTGTTATATCCTTACTGAAAGTTAAAAATTAATGGATTACCAAAGCTGTACCAAACACAAAGAAATATAAGGAAAGGTACACTTGAAGGATAGAAGCACTAAATGGAATACAGAAGCACAATTATATAATGATCATGAGCAAGGTTTATGAAGACAAGTCATTAACCTTTATGTGTCAATCAAAGTAGCTCCGTATGTGAATGATAAGTAATGAGAAATTTGAAGACTACTTGATTTAATAAAATGAAGGACTTTGTGTAATCATTCTTTTGTATGTGTTTCTCTGAGTTTGATGGAGAGGCGTGCTAAGTTTTAACATTGAACATTCTTGTAAGAAGGACAGAGTGCGTTGGTTGTTGCATGCATGTGTGTGTGTGTGTGTGTGTGGGAGCTGCAGGTCCACCTGTAGCATCTCTGCTCCACATCTGAGAGGCTCTATGCAGCTGTTTGGTTCAAGATGGAAGATCATTGAAATAAAAAAGTATTGATGCATCTTAGAAAGCTCATGTCTTCTCTGTTGGTGGCGAAAGGTTTCCCACTACTTACCAGCTTACCAATGACATAATTTCAGATATGTATCCTAGAAAAAATATGTCCTTTATGGAAAATGAACACAAGTGCAAAATGATGTAAAAGGCTTGATAATGTGACCTGTAAATATACTGAGATTCTCTTAGACTTTAGAGTCCTCTTTCAGGGAAACTAGTTATGTCCCTGGTCACAGCCATTCCACATTGTTGTCATTTGTTCAAGCTTGAGGCTTCCTTGGGATGGAGACTTGCTGGGAATGTTACAGTTTGCCCAGTAGGTGCTGACGAAGGGGGTTTACCCTAGGAATACTGCATTTGGCCTCAAGTTGCTTTTCTTTGAGCTAAACTCATAACTGTCTTCTTCTACCATGTGACCAAACAGCTGCGGCACCCATCCAGGGAATGCTGCTGTAGGGCAGGGTGCAAAGGGATGGGATTCTTTTTTTTTTTTTTTTTGCTTTTTGAGACAGGGTCTCGCTTTGTAGTTCAGGCTGGCCCTGAGCTCACTATGGTGCCCAGGCAAGCCAC